>QVRM01005993.1:355000-425908 GCA_003439945.1 Dermanyssus gallinae
ACTCCCGTTAAATAACTCTGAAAACCAGGCTGGCAACATTGTGACAACATATGACCCAGAACCACAGACCTTAATAACACTCTTGGCTCGGGCGCGAAAAGACGCTAAACTAATAAGGATTATACCCAGAGGGGTCAGAGAAGTTTGTTGCGCAGCATATACAGAAGCTTTGGCTAATTTTAATTCAAAGCAAGACAACGCGTCTTGGGTCAGGCTTGTAACGTTGCCGACTCTAATGTTGCGCATCCCGGAGCGAAAAGCCAAAGATACCACACTTTGTCAAATAATTAGAAAAAATCTCGTGGATACGCAATGGAAGCGACTAGAAAATCCTCTTGACGAACAACCACGCAGCACCCCCAAAAACTCAGAAAAACAGTACACTGATCGTGACAGAGCCGCTACAGCAGAGCGCAAATTAACAGAAGGTGATGTAAGATCTGCCGCACGTAGCCATCTTTCAACCGACTCCTTTGCGCTACTCAACAGCCACACAGAGCAGAAATTGAGAAACAAGCATCCTCGTCCTACGGATTCGGTCAGAGAGTGCTTAAACAATTTTCAAGCACCAGTACCAGCGCAAGCATGCCTCGTACCAGAAAAACTTATTACTGACGCCGTCCGGTCTTTTTCCCTAGCATCAGGCCCAGGATTAGACGGTTTACGTCCTCGGCATCTGCTCGATAGTACAGTACCGTCGGCTGGGAGGCTGGTGGAAGAACTCCGTTCTCTTGTTGGCTCAGCCTTGGGTGGTAATTTGCCACATTTCCTGCATTCCCATCTTCTACGAGGCCAATCTGAGAGCGCTAAAGAAAAAAGACGGCTCTATTAGACCTATAGCATGCCATTGCCATTACCAGAACAACAATTGTGACAGCAATTTCACCAAGTCAGATAGGCGTTGCAGTACGAGCATTTGTTGAAGCAGAAGGTCCAGTACGGGTTCTAGTTAAATTGGATTTTCGTAATGCCTTCAATACTATACGACGCGATGTAGTGCTTGATGAGGTACGACTCAAAGTGCCGCAACTTCTGCCGCTAGCCTGGCAAAGCTACAAAGAACCGACTCTGCTGTCTTGGGATGAAAAAGCACCACTATTATCAGCTAGTGGAGTGCAACAAGGCGATCCGCTTGGACCTGCTTTATTCAGCCTCGGGTTATCCAGTTTAGTGGCATGCATGAAGAGCCCTCTTAACGTTTGGTACCTAGATGACGCAACGATCGGAGACCCACTTGATCTGGTTGTGTGTGATATTATCAACGTGCTGAATTTTGCAGAAGAGGGAGGCCTTAGCTTCAATGCGTCTAAGTGTGAAGTCATTACATTGGGAGGTAATGCCCAAGAACAGGATGAAATTTTTAGGGCGGTTTCGAAAGTCTTGCCAGAATCTAGGCGCGTTGACTTAGACGAGCTGGAGCTTCTGGGAGCCCCAATAAGCTTACGATCGATTTCTAAGGCCCTTAAAGGCAAGTGCTCTAAACTGAAGCAAATTCGCTCTCGCTTAACGGCGATGCATTCGCAAGCAGCTCTGTGCATCTGGAGATACAGCTTGGGCTCGCCAAAACTTAACTATACTCTGCGCACTTCACCAGCTATTAAATGTCACGAAGATCTTCAAGCTTACGACGATACCGCAAGAAGCATTTTAGGTGAGGTATTAAACGTCGACCTGCATGATGGAAAAGAGCAACTCTTCCAATTGCCGAAAGAGGACTTGGTATTAGATCAGCGGCGGAGCTGGCTCCCATGTGCTATGCCGCGTCTCTATTGGAATTTGGTAAACTCGCAAAAACGTTGATCGCACCAGACATCCGCCAAGGAATCACAAGAGCCAAAGACGCTGCAGAGCTAATAGCCAGACAAGCAATTGGACCAGGCCCCTGGCAAGAACGTCCCACACAGCATACGTTGGACTCCTACAGATGCAGTGCTGCAGCTAGAGAGCTGTTAGACAGCCTCCAATCTCCAGTGGAAAAAGCTGTCTTTCTGGCAGCACGGGACACATTTAGTGGAGGCTTTCTAAAGTGTCTCCCTTCCCCGCAGCTGGTACCATGCTGGACAACACCTCATTCCGCATGGTAACAGCTCTTCGAATAGGTGCCCCTGTTTGCAACCCCTACAGTTGCCGCGCATGTGGTACCACAGTAACTGAGGATGGACTTCACCCTCTTAGGTGCATCAAAAGCCACGGTAGAGTTTCTAGACACGCTGAAATCAATGCAATTATAAGAAGAGCCTTACGCAGAGCTGGTATACCAAGCACGCTCGAGCCCAGATTAGGACTTCATGACGACAAAATACCTGACGGTGTAACAATCCCGCTATGGGCTAACGGCAGATGCTTAGTATATGATGCTACAGTGTCCTGTACAGTGGCTCCCTCATACGAGGTGTGTTCAAAAAAGTATCGCGACTTTTGAATTTTCGCGGGTTACGTATATTCGAATTTTGATTTTTTGTGGCGTTATGTTGGTACTCATGTCTCTCACTTATGCCGACAAGCTCGGCCATTTTGAATGTTCACTTAATTGTTGACAGCTGCTTTGCTTGCACGTGTTTTGGATCGTCTTCGATTTTTACCTATTCAAAAAAATGGATCAAAGAACCTGTATCAAATTTTGTGTGAAAAACAAAATTAAGTGCGCGGATGCATTCCGAATGTTGACTGTGGCATACGGAGAAGCTACCTTGGACCGAAGCAACGTTTATCGGTGGTACAAAATGTTCTCAGAAGGCCGAGAAGATGTGAACGACGAAGAGCGTGCCGGACGCCCGAGCACTTCAACAACAGACGAAAAAATTAATGAAGTGGAGAAAATGGTATTGGCCAATCGTCGAATCACCGTTAGAGAAGTTGCTGAGGACCTAAACATATCGATTGGCTCGTGCCATTCGATTTTTATCAATGATTTGGGCATGAGACGGGTCGCCGCGAAATTCGTACCAAAATTGCTCAATTGCGACCAAAAACAGCATCGCATGAACATTGCTAATGAGATGTTGGACTCTGTCCGCGACGACCCAAATTTGCTCCAGAGGGTCATAACTGGTGACGAATCGTGGGTTTATGGTTATGACGTGGAAACCAAAGCTCAATCATCTCAATGGAAGCTGCCGCACGAACCAAGACCGAAAAAAGCGCGCCAAGTTCGGTCGAATGTGAAAGTTTTGCTGACAGTTTTCTTCGATTGCAGGGGCGTGGTGCATCATGAGTTCTTGCCACAGGGTAGAACGGTCAATAAGGAATATTACCTGCAAGTTATGCGCAATTTGCGCGAAGCAATCCGCCAGAAACGCCCGGATTTGTGGAAGAACAAAAATTGGCTTTTGCACCACGATAACGCCCCTGCTCACACATCGTTGCTTGTGCGCGAGTTTTTGGCCAAAAACAACACACTAATGATGCCGCAGCCACCGTATTCCCCAGATCTGGCCCCCTGTGACTTTTTCTTGTTCCCTAAACTGAAGAGGCCCATGAAAGGACGACGTTACGCTACGCTTGACGAGATAAAGACGGCATCGAAGGAGGAGCTGAACAAGAAAAAAAAATGGTTTTTTGAAGTGCTTCGAAGATTGGAAAAACCGTTGGCACAAGTGTATAATATCTCATGGGGATTACTTTGAAGGGGACAAAATAGATATTCATGAATAAATGCATAATTTTTAAAAAAACACAACAGTCGCGATACTTTTTGAACACACCTCGTATATACGCCACAGTTCACTAGAAGCGGGATGGGTTGCCGAGCGCGCAGATAATGGGAAAAAACGCAAGTACCAACAACTGAAGGCAAGTTACATCGTAGTGCCAATATCTATAGAAACAATGGGTCCGGTAAGCAAGGGAAGCAAGAGATTCATCAGTGAGCTGGGCCAACGGATTACAGATCTCACAGGGAATAGGCGCGAAGGCGAGTTTCTACGGCAACTGCTGTCGCTTGCAGTGTGCCGAGGAAACGCCGGCTGTATTGTCGGTTCCATGGAATAATATTTAGGAGCTAGGAGAACCCAAGGAGTACACGTTCACACCTCACAGTTGTAACATTTAAACAATAATAATAATAATAATAATAATAATAATAATAATAATAATAATAATAATAATAATAATAATAATAATATTCCAAACGAACGCTATTCGATTAAGGATTACTGGATTACACAGAGAGCAAGCCATTGGCATCTGCTCACTATGGGTCATGTCTGGATCGATTACACCGTTCCACCGGGGACAGAGTTCGGCCGCCACCGTTCGACCAGTTGATATGATTACGATACGTGTATGCTTGCCGTAATCATCATCGTAGATGCGTAGTTTGCCGCTGACAACCGGCGGCTAAAATGTTGCTGTCTTGTTAAGTGTCACAAAGTTGACTTGTTTAAGATGCACAAAAATGTCCACTGTCAGCCGCCCCCTACAGTGGCCCCACGTCGACCCCCCCCCCCCCCCCCGACCCTGAGTGCACAACTACGACAACCACGATATTCATATTGTGGACAACAGCCGCAACAACAACAGCCGCAACAGCAGCAACAACGACAACAACAACAATAACAAAAATAGCAAATATCAGCAGTTAGAAGCGTGCCAGAAGCCGTCAGCTAGATGGTCAGGCACCTGACTGACAAAGCGAGGTGTATACACACAGACCCACTATACTGACAAATCTTCGAACTACAGCCGCTCATAAACTGACAAGGGACCGTTACCCCACTGTGCATCGAGAGAAAAAGAAAACGTCATACACACACACACGTACGTCGGTCGCTTGACTCGTGCGTCGATTACCGCCGGCGGACACGGGTTCGATGGGCTAGGGAAAGCTAGCCAACTAGAAAAAGGGTATACAAAACCAATTGAATGATTAGCAAGGAAAGTTGAGTAAAAACGAGTCGAGTTTTGTATCAGCACACAGAAATATGTCTAAACGAATTGTTCTACAGCTATTGACTCTATAGAAATATGTCTAAACGAATTGTTCTACAGCTATTGACTCTATTGCATGGTCGTTTGTTTGATGCAGAAATCCCTACTATTTATATAGATATATATATATATATATATATATATATAAGGTTCACGATTGATAGAACTGCGCGATAAAACGCTTAAGTTTGCAGAATACAAATATGCAATAAACACTTTATATATATATATATATATATATATATACGCACTGCCATGTCGCCGTCCACGGATTCCAAAGTTTCGTGACGTGGAATGCGGAAAGACGAATGTTTAACAGTCATTGTTTCGGCCGTGATTATGGGGAATTTAGGTGCGCTTGTCATTATTATTATTGTTGTTACTATTGTCAGACTGTTATGGTGGTTGCGCTATGTCTTTTTCAGCTTTGTCGCTTAACGTCGGATGTATGCTTTTTTGTTGTATGTAGATACATACGGACGACGCCGGTGGTTAGGCACAGCGTGGCTGAGGCTCACTCAATGCCTCTTTCGGCTTTATTTGCGGCTGGCGAGTGAACAACGCGTGACTGAATGCTGTTTATAATATGCTGATCGTTCGGGCCCGTCATCAGACGGATTGCGGATTGAATGTCGGACATCGATTTCGTCTTGTCGAACTTCCATAACACCCCTCTCGCCTTAACACTATATAGCCATGTCTAATTGTCCGTTTTGCGTAACCGTTTGTCAATCAATCATTTCCACCCGCGGTTGCCCATCGGGTCATTCAACGATTTCGTGTTTTTGATTTTGTACGGACGAGCCCACAGCTACGCATATGCATATGTATGGTCTATATATATATATATATATATATATATATATATATATATATATATATATATATGCAGGGTGTCCGGATTTAACTAGGCAAAACTGTAGGGCATCGTCAAGTTCGATGAGATGAATGATTTTTGCCAATAGAAAAAGGGAGCGAAAACGCTTCGTATTAGTCGTGAGAGGATTTTTCATTGCATTTTTCTGAATTGTGATTTACGGTGTGGCTGTCTCGACATAAGCTTACAGAATGCACGATTGTAAGAGAACGCATTCCTCAATTAAAACACCTAGCATACCAGCGCATTCGGAAATATTGTTAAGAAAAGTTCGCAACATTTTTATTTAACTTTTGCATATTTGAACTTTCACGCCTAGGTTTTTTTATTTTTTCGATTACGCGTGTAGAACCAATACGTTCAGACGAATGTACATTTTAAGTAAACCATTTTGGTACCAAATTAGTTGAGCTGACGTCTGTGGTTGCAAAGTAACTTAACTCTCCTCGATGGCCATATCGGGTGTGAGTGCATACATGCAGCTACTGTGTTCGCTTTCTTTGTCAATCCAGTCATTCGTCAAACCTGTAGAAGCTAAGAAAAATATTTATTTTAGTTCAAGTCTTGCACCGAACAAGGTGGCCCTAAAGGAAAATGTCAAGGCTGTGATCAAAATCAGGCGATCACGGTGGCCAAGCTTGTGGACCGCCTCGGCCAATTCCTGTGACGGATGCAGCCTGCCAGCATAAAGTTTGCACTTCAAAAGATATTCTTGGTAGCAGAAATTCCCCTGCCCTTTTCTCATCCTTTTCACTTGCCGCTCTTTTCCCAATTTCTTTCAGAAATCTTACTGTTGATTCGCCTGTTTGACTCCCATTGTTTCTATGGCAACTGGCTGCACTACAAAAGATGCCTCCAACTCGCGGTACTTCAGACGTTTCCACTGCTCCGCTAAATTGGCAACAGCGCCTTGAAGCTCGGCTTGAAGATCGTAAAGCTCGGCTTCTATAAGACGACGCCAGCGTGCCCCACACGGTTGCACACAGATGCTAAACGAATCAGGGGTACATCCGGTTGCAGCAAGTTCAAGCTTTGCGGGATTCTAATTACCAGCCACTGGTATTCATTACTGTCGCTGGTTTCTGCAACAAGCTCATGTCCGTGAAGAGGACAAGCAGGGAATTTCCTGCTCTTGTTCTCTTCATGGATGAAGCGTCCTTCACACAAGATGATGTGTTCAACGCACACAATGTTCCTTGGTGAGCCAAGAAGAATCCGACTATGCTATCCGCCCGCATGCACACCAGTGCCGCATCTCCATGAGTGTCTGGGCTGGCATAGTGGACAACTACTCTTACCAACAGGTTGAATGGATCAACACATCACATATTTCTGAACAACACAACCTTGCCAGCACTCTTGGCATGTGTTTCACAAGGTATTCGATAGAGAATGCGGTACCAGCACGATGGTGTTCACGTGCGGAATTATCTGGATAAAACCTTCGCCAATTGCTGGATTGTCCGAGGCGGTCCATAAGCTTAGCCGCCGCTATCGCCCGATCTCTCCGGTCTCGACTTTTTCGTTTGGGGCCACCTAAAGGAGTCTATGCAACTCCCGTTGAGTCTCATATGAATCTGATCGGCAAAACAGTTACTGCTGGTGGAACTATTCGGGAGACGCCTGGTATCTTTGAACGCGTGCAACAAGAGCTTTGCTGTCGTTACCGATTGTGCTTATTGGATGCCGGGCCTTCGTTCGAGCAAGATTTGAAGTAAAATAAATATTTTTCTGAGTTTTTTTTTCAGACTTGACACGCGAACATAGTAGATGCATGTATGCACTCACAACCCGATATAGCATGCGGGAGATTTGAGTGTCTTTGCAACCACAGACGTCCGCTCTACCAATTTTTTACCAAAATGATTCACTTAAGATGCACATTCGTCTAGGCGTATTGATTGTACACGCGTAATAGAAAAAAATTGAGAACCTGGGCGTGAAAGTTCAAACATGTAAATTAAAATTATACTTTTGCGAACTATTTTTAATATCACAATAGTCCCTCCGCTAGCAAAGGTCAAGTATGATTTTGACAATGTAGAATTTTCTTTTGAATGCGTCGGTATAATCGACGTATTTAATTAAGGAATGCGTTTTCCTATAATCGTGCATTTTTTACACGTATGTCAGAACAGCCACCCCTAAATCACAATTCAGAAAAACATAATAAATATATGTTTAACAAAATATATATATATATATGATTTAATTTATCTAGCGAATGTGAGATATATGTACATACGTATATATATGCATGTACAGTCACTGAAAAAAATATAGGGCCACCTATGTTTGCCACATTTCACGCATTTATTATAACCGATTGTGTAAAGATCATAATGATACATGCTCACAGAGTAACAGCGGATACTTTTATCGACATTTGGAGTATCGGGTTACCTTAAAACACGAGATTTCGACATTTGGCACAGCTACGCTGCGAAAAAATTATAAAGTCACCACCAAGATGCATGTCTTAGCGAGTAAATTGAGTGGAATAACAACGTTTGGGCTCATTTCACGGCTCGACGGAAACGAAAGCAGACCTCCTACCAGAAATTTTTCTGTGCTGAAACGATGGGTTTGGGTCGGCGTCTCACGAGTGACGAAAATACCCAAATCAAGGCTTATAAGGAGGTTGGCCTCTCTAATCGGGAAATTTCCCGTCGATTGGGGCGTTCTCGCCAAGTAGTGAACAATTTCGTGAATTTGGGTGAAAAACACGGCGTAAAAAAGAGTCCGGGGTGTCCAAATGCCATTTCGGAACGAAACAAGCGCGCAATTTTGAAGATAGCCTCGAACTCTGCGCTCTCGGCAAAGGCAATTGCGGCAGCGGCCGGTGTGCAAACGAACGTGCGAAATGTGCAAAACCTCCTCAGGAAGACACTTTGGCTCATGAGAAAAAAAACTTAAGAGAAAACCACGATTGACCGCTGAGCATCAGAAAGCTCGTCTCGACTTTGCCCAGGTTACGATGTCATGGACCACTGAATGGCACCGAGTGCTCTTTTCGGATGAAAAAAAGTTCAATTGTGATGGTCCGGATGGATTTAACTATTATTTCTACGATGTGCGCAAGGAAAAACGATTTTTGTCAAAACGGCACTCAGGTGGCGGTTCGGTGATGATCTGGGCCGCTGCCGGGTATTATACAAGGTCGCCGATTGTGTTTTTAGACGGTTGTGTTAATTCGACGCGCTATAGGGATCTACTAGAAAAGCAATCCGCACATTTTGAGCTGATGGGAGGACCCGACTTTGTTATTCAACACGATAATGCTCCGATTCACACTGCTAAGTTGATCGAAAGCTGGTTCGAACAACGCCACATTGAGGTCCTACGCTGGCCTGCAGTCTCACCTGATCTTAATATTATCGAGAATGTATGGGGCTGGCTCGCCCGAAAGGTTTACACCGACGGAAAACAATTTTCGAACCAGGTAGAACTAAAAAAAGCAATTGTGAAGGCTTGGGACGAGCTCTCGCAGGACGTCATCCAAAATTTGTTCAACACTATACCAAACCGCATTTTTGAAGTTATCCGACGTAATGGGAAGTTCACTAAATATCAAGTATAGTTGTTAGGTGCCGTGAAATGAGCCCAAACGTTATTATTCCACTCAATTCACTCGCTAAGACATGCGTCTTGGTGGTGACTTTATAATTTTTTCGCAGCGTAGCTGTGCCAAATGTCGAAATCTTGTGTTTTAAGGTAACCCGATACTCCAAATGTCGATAAAAGTATCCGATGTTACTCTGTGAGCATGTATCATTATGATCTTTACACAATCGGTTATAATAAATGCGTGAAATGTGGCAAACATGGGTGGCCCTATATTTTTTCAGTGACTGTATGTCAAAAGATATGTCCGCAAAATAACTGCAGTTCGTGATTCTTAAGTTTTAGTCAGTTAATGAAACCGGCGATTGATTAACTTCCGACACTTACGAATCCGACAGAGCCGAATTATTTAACAAAAACGTAATTGCATAAACCGATTTATCGGATAAGAAATTCCATCTGCAAGCTGCGCGTGTTACTCATGCCCTCGTTAACCATGTCACAATACCGATCGTGAATGATGATGACCAAAAAAACTTGTATAGTAATTAAGTGACTTAAGACGAGTGATGCTATGCATCCCCCCCAGTAGTTTGTAGTAATGCGAACAGCACTTCCCTGCTGGGGGGGGGGGGGTAGGGGGACATGACTGGTTTTTAGTGGGTTGGAGCCCCACACTACCGGCCCACACTTGCAGTTGCAATCCTGCAGTGGTGACCGTGTGTGCGTCCTGCATTTCCCAGTTAGTCCTCCAAAAAAAAAAATTCTTTGCATTGAGTGCTTTCTGTTGCAACTTGAACTTTCTTCATCTCACCCATTAAGCTTGATGCGCCCAGTACATAAGTGCAAGAATAACTTTGACCCCAACATAAGCCATCAAATTATCTCATTGTTTTAGCTTGTACACAGTTAGGAAGTGTACTTTTTCGTTTATTTATCCCAAAACTGACGGGCTAACCGCCCAAAAAACAATTCGCGTATTGTCCGTGTAGAAGCGCCTAACTCGTTAATTCTTGAAAATGCAGTATGACTTGCGTGTCCGAAACTTTGGTCACGTAAGTGCTCACGTCTAAGAACACTAACGCTCTCTTTGGTTGCCCCATGAGGAATCATTCTTGTACCACATGTATTTATGCGCTACATAAACTTGCTGAAGCATATTATTCTTGAAAATGTGAACTACAAAGTGAAAATAAAGTCTGTGCGAATGGTATTACAATATACGGTACCGCGGACTCTCCCGAGAACTGCAGAACACTGCAAAACAGAAAACGTAACAGACTATGCTTTTAGGGCAGTGCTACGTATCTTAGAGAACTAGGTAGCTTGCGCAGTCATAGTTAGAAATCCACAGATATACTTATAACTAGTCACTACTCAAAGCTATTCAGAAAGTATGTACTGCCACATGGCATATGCAGCCGAGTTTTGAACTTATGCTTTAAAAAAGAAGAGTATTGAAAATGTTGCCTTAATTGCGTAAACGTGTTTTTCATTTTTTAATATTTTAAAAATGTAAAGATATCTAAATGAATATATGGATTTATTATACGCTTGGCATGTATAACTAAATACGCAGGTCACCCTTTTATACCAGGGGCGCTTAGAGCGGCAGCATAATATTTCGAGTTTTCCCAGCAATCAGCGCTATGGTCATCTACTCTTAATGGGCATCGCTCAAACAAAATTTATTTAACATCCGGGATGGAACCGGGGGTAAGCGGTAAATAATAACCATCACTAGTGAACTAGCCTCCTTGACCATGTATTTTCTTCCAAAGTTTGCAGCGACAAAACAAATCCTGAACCAGAAGTTCGTATGTAAAGTAAACCGCCAATGAAGTTTTTGACTCCTTGCTCATATAAGGTTGCCGACCATCTTCTTTGACGTCCAGCTTCCACGAACTCGTGGACGCACAGGATAAAGAGTTCACGGATTCAACTGCTCTGCGACGGCTTGTTTCCAATCGAGCTTCTAGAGCTGTAAGAGCGATAGAATCGAGGAGAGTCTGTTTTAGTCTGTTGCATAGACTTGTAGAGGGAAGCTGCCAGAACTATCTTCTATAGAAAAATCAACAACGAGCAATCTTAAATCCAAATCCTAAGAACATGGAGCAAAGCTTGTTGGCGTGCATCTGCCGATAAGTAAGGTTCAACAACGCGATGAATTGAATTCTGAAGAATCTCAGAAAATGACCTCGGTGAAAACCTACCAAGTGCATGCGTGACATCGCATAATCTAGCTTGGTCAGCCACCTCTTAACGGAAGTCGCCTAGCAACTCTAGACCCGTGCTGACAGATTTGCACCCTGGAAGAGCTTCCAGAGTTCCAGTCGCACCTCCTACAACATGGACCTCACGCTCAGCAGAGTTTAGGGTCAGGTCACTCCGCAGCTTATTTCTCTAACTTTTGCGATTTTTTCTGTTTTTTTTTTCTAAACACAAAAATATTGAGATGAAAACCAAAAACGAATCGAGTTGTGCAGATGAAATGCTGCTTAAAGCCGTCGAGGAAGAGCTGGAAGAAACAGAAGAATTTCACGGTTTGGATGCCTGCTTTGCTCCATGGATCTACAAACCTTAAAAAACGTATTGGAAATGGTGGAGATTACATCGACATTCAAAAAATAATTTTACTTTTAGAAAACAAAAAATCAAGTTTAAAACATCCGTACTTCATCAAGAAACAAATTACTATTACTACATAACTAATACACAAAAATGTTCACCACTATTGCAAACTATTGCAGTGACCTCTGCCATGCTATAAAGATCACATCGCTTTATAAAATAAAACCATAAGTAAGGCAAACATTTGGCGTATAAAGCCTTTAGGCAGTTCAGCATGTCGTATGACTGAGCTGCCAAGATCAGCTCGACGACATGACCGAACTATGTCGATCAAGATGACACGATGCACTCGGGCCACATCAACCCGGCCAGATTTGCGTACAACATAACGACAAACCTAACTCAGAAGTCAATCGGTTGCCGATGACGTCTTGATGACGTCTGGTTCACCGCCGCCGGTGAATTTGTTGTTTCTGCAGCTGCTGTTGTTGTTGTTGCTGCTGCTGCTGCTGCCGCTGTTGTTTTGTTGTTGTTTTTGTTGTTGTTGTTGTTGTTGTTCGCGCCGGACCTTCCAGTCATCTTCAACTATTGAGTCAAGCTATTGATCACCATGATCATCACCCTTGGACATGGCCACGTCGGGCCGCTTCAAGCAAGACAAAAACTTCATCAGGCGACGTGCATAGACGACATTTTGCTGCTAAGTAGAGCAGCGAACTCATCTCGACCGCTTGGGCCGCTTTCTGCGCGCTTCTGTTCGGCTGAACGATGATGGCACGAGCGAACATATTGTGTAGGGTGTGGTTGTTCTAGCAACGGTTATTATAGTTGACTAGCTCGGCGGGGCGGAAGGGGGGGGGCGGGGGGTAGGTGGTGATAGGTGGTGAAGTTGCTAGTGGTTGCTCGTCGTAGTTGTTTGAGTGTGCGCTATTTGTGGTAGAAGGGCTAGCACTTTGGCACTTGGTACATCCCGTCGTGCGACGTCTGTCAACAGCTCCTCGTACGGAAGTACCACTGGGGTGCCACTGCCACCAGCTAGGGCAGGCAGCTGATAATCGCTGATGAAGCCAGCTTCGTGTTGTGCATGCTCATGACGAAGCACGCCTCCTGACAAATGCTTCAAAGTGGCTTGAAGCGGCGGCGACGGTGGCACCGGCGACAGATAATTGGATAATGAACTTCGACGCTCAATGACGCTTCTCTTCTTTCTGTCGACAGCGTCCGTTCATCTTGTCCGCCAACTGGCTGACGCCCAGGACCACTTTATCAATCGATGATGTTTAACGTGTGAGCTACTTCTATATATATATATATATATATTTTTTTTTTAAACATTTACATGTAAATATTAAATTCTTAAATAAATCATTATGTTATTTCGATATATATATGTGTGTGTTTTGGTTATTTATCCCCTCTTCTCGCTCTCCTTGCTCGATAGCGTCGACTTCTAGTTGTAGTTTGCTGACTTATTTTTGACTGCCGCAAAATAACGTCACCGGCAACATAGCAATGGAACCGTGTAATGTAAACACGACAACATAATAGCGTTGATGACGTGGGACAACAATAAAGACAGACCTCCATTGCAATGAATTTCGCCGCTGTCAACAAAAACAACTACAACAACCACAACGACAGTGGACAAACAATGGACGAGTCGGTTGACATATCTCTAAAATTGCGTCAAAAACGCGGCATTATGTTGTTGGGCGCCATTTTCGTTCCGGCGATGATTCTATCTCTAGTTGGAATGGACACCAATTAGGACCAAGTTTAGACTCGACTAGACTAAACTACTAACATCACAACACATTGCACCACAATGGTGCGAACGACACTAATGACAGCAACAATCACAATACCAAGCCAAAAGATGCAGCTTCCTATTGATTATGTACTGAAGCATCAGCAAACCTTGCACAGTCTATTAGCGCGTTTGTGGGGGCAAACACGGGGCAAACACAAAAGTCCCACTGGCACACGGAACTCAATAAAACTTCCTTTCAAGAATTACATTGGAAACCTTCTATGTACGGCTAGCGCAAAGTCAAACGTTACCAGATAGAGCTTGGGCGTCGGGTTAGCCCAAGACCTCGGCTCTTCAGTTACATCGGTTCGCATATGATCAATTTATCCATAGCTTTGGCACCACTCAAAGAGGGAGCTGATCAATGCCGCCCACACGTAACCCTGAGCGGAAACTTCGAACTTTTAGTTGTTGTTTGTGGAACAGACTCGAGAAATTTAATAAACGTTATCAGATTAGTATCAAAGCAAGATTAGCATCACTCCAAGTACTGTTTACAATGTTTTTTTTAAACAGGATATTGTCACAACAACGTGGAATACTACAATTTATAATTTTTTTTATTTCAAAGCTCTTGGAGATAAAATTTACCTACAGTGATCCGTAGTATCAACTTACCGGTTACCAGCACCGGTTAGTATAGGTCATCGTCCCCAGTATGCCAGCTGTGTGATCGCGCTGTATCTATAAGAATCTCTGTAGCAAGCTGAGCCTTTAGAGTCAACTTACTTCACCTGATGCTGGATATCGAACGCAGACCTTTCGCAGGTTCTTGTGTTTTGCCCTTGTGACCGCGTAACCGGGACGAGATGCACCGCACATCTATCGGAATATAGACTAAGGTCTGGTTCTTAGGAAAAGACATGAACGAAAGCCCGTTGGAGCGACGTCCGCCTTCTCTAACAATCCGTGTTCTACTGTGGCAGTCCACCGACTCGCCGCACTTACAGATGTGAGGCCCCATGAACTGTGCACCTAGTCTGAGACCGGGTATAGCTAAATCGATCCATCACGGTAGCGCTAAAGAATATGGAGTGCCGCCAGGCGTCAGCCCCTGCACGGATTACGGCGGTTTTGCCTTCTCGCGGTCATCTGTGGCAGAAGGAAAACGTTGCTCCGTAATCCTAGCGGAGTACTCCTTTTGTACCTTGGGTTTTTTATGGTGTCCTTGGGTTTTTTTCTAGAGCAGCCAATTTGGTTGAAACTCTGTCGGGAGTCGTGAGAAAATGATCTAAGGCATTTGTCGGGAGCAAGTGACTAACTTAATCGGGCGACGTATCTCAAGCTATCAGAAAGTTGCAATAATGTACCCATTATATTGAAGACACTCGGCCCCATCAACACGGGCAGTGCAACAATCCTGAACAATATCGGAAACCGTACAGAAGACGTTACGGGCGATCGACGCAGGGCCATGATTGTGAGACAGATGATGTCTCAGGCCGTTTGTAGAAGTAACGTGGTTTAACGTGGTTTCTATAAAAGGCGCTATTAACTGACAGAAAGCGAGGAGGGCATAATAAACCGGGCTTAAACTTTCATACCTCACTATTAGTATATTAACAGGGTTTAATTATTATTGTTAATAATATAGCCCTGCTAGTAACGAGATAGTTACAGCCGCCTACGGCTCAGCCAACTTAAACGGAAAGCCTGCAGCTTGCGTGCTTGGACGAATAAAGCAAATGTTTTTTTTTAGATGTTCCGTAAGGCAATTGCCCGAGTACGGTTTTTTCATGTCATGGCTAATTTTAATCCACTCCGGCATTTACCTTGTCTAAATTGGAAATCACGCAAACCAATTTAAGAGTGGCCGGTCTGGGTCTCGAACCCAGTCCTCCCGAATGCAAGGCAAAGGCTTTGCCACTAAGCCATCTTGCTCAGTTTGGCCGACTACGACTATACGAGCCAGTATGCACAGCCGTCCTCACTTACGGAGCGAGCCGCATTATTGACACTGACATCTTTCGCCTGTATGCATCAGTACACTACACACGCCACAAACATATAGAGCCAATGCATACACTAGTCCAGTTTACAAGCAATATAGCAGCAAGCAAATCGAATACATTCGCCATCATCAGTCATGTGTGCTGTGTCCAGCGTACGAATACACAGAGACGACCGTTCGAAGAAGATGTTGCTGAGTGTTGACTATCGTCGTTGGCCCAACGTAGGCTTACGTAGCGTGTTGCTATTTTTTTTTATCTTTTACTCTTTTGTGGTTTGTGTGGGTCTCGTGTACGGATGGGCCCGGCCAGGACCCAAGCGAGATAAACGCTTGCTCGCTCGCTCGCTCGCCCGCCCGCCCGCTGGCAGTATGGCTATTCTAATGAGGCGTCAGTCTGTCGAAGGTGAGTGCCGCTTCTGCTACCGCTGTTACACAATAATGATGTTACACATTGTTGCGACTGCCATCGCGGTCCCTGCCTACCGCTGTTATTGTTATGACTGTTGTTGTTGTTGTTGTTGTTGTTGTTTTTCTTGTTGTTGCTGTTGTTGTTTTTCTTGTTGTTGCTGTTGTTGTTGTTGTTGTTGTTGTTTTTCTTATTGTTGTTGTTGTTTCCCTTGTTGCTGTTGCCGTTGTCTTTCTACGTAGCAAAGACACGCCTAAAACCGTCAATTCAGACGAAGAGAGAGAGAGAGAGAGACGTTCGACGACGATTTGACGATGTGACGGCACAAAAGAAATTGAAGCCGCTCACTCAGTCTTTACCGTTCGTGCAAGCCAGTTATAATAATAATAATGATAATAATAATAATAATAATAATAACCAGTGTAGTCATTTGCCATACTGTGCTGCACAAAGCGCTCCTAGCACGAGTTTGCTGATTCACTTTTACTGGCACTTGCTGCACCCAAAACAAACATACGTACAATCGTATGTTTTAATTATAGACATGCATGCATGCATATATATATATATATATATATATATATATATATGCGAACAGTCGACTCTACGAAAAGATACAACAGCGATGTGGCAAAAGGGCTTACGTATGCATATTGGCCAAAACTCTCCGAGTCGCTTTGTCGCTTCGACTTGTCAGAGCGTGATGATCACTGATGATTTTGTTGGCGGTCGTTGTTATTGCGGTTATTACTGTTACTGCTGCAGTTTCGGATGTTATTTCGGATGTTGTCGTTGTTGTTGGTATTGTTGTTGCTGTCGTTGTTGTTGGCATTGTTGTTGGTGTTGTTGTTGCTGTCGTTGTTTTGTTGTTGCTGTTGTTGTTGGTACAGCCAGATTCTGCTTGCGACTGCAAACACAATGATCCATGTTCCCCGGGTGCCTTCTCTGGAGCGTAGCTCGAGCATCAACGCACGTTGCCATCGCCCCACCGGCACCCCTTAGCTGTTGCTGCTGCTGCGGCTGCTGCTGCTGTTGTACCACCCCACCGGCACCGAAAGCATTTTGTGACGACGATCAACGCGCCGGCCAATAAGCAATACCGAGGTATAGTCGAGGCGGCCGACAATCGATGTGGCTCAATTTGTCAACATGGCTAACGAAAGCGGGCGGGCGGACGGGCGCTCGACGCGAAAGTGCCCGCCGCTGGCTGTTGGTCGCGAAAGTTGACGCTTGAATACGCTTGAGTCGCTGGTCATAAAACGAACCGCATGGCGGAATGGTCGCCTCACATCGCCTACAAAGCGTTCTAGTAGCCAGTAGCGCGCACAGTAACAAGACTTACCTGACCTGTTGCTGCCTTTAGCGAATACCCCCCCTCTCCCCCTCTCAGCACCGCTAGCGAATACCCCCCCCCTCAGCATCGCTAGCGAATACCCCCCCTCTCAGCACCGCTAGCGAATACCCCTCGCTGCCTCTCGGCACTGTCATGGTGCCGAAGTGTAACATGCCGACACAGTGAAAACCGTAAAACGAGAAATAAAACAAAGTGTACGTCCACATGCCAGTGCGGACGCGGGTCAGCGGTGAACAGCGGAAAAAAAGCAGCTAGCCAGGTAAAGCTAGCTATGTTCGTCGTCGCTCTGTCAATACTCCTGCTCTTTCTCACGTTCGAAGGAAGAAGAAACGCTACAAGAAACACCGTTAACAGTCCGCCGTCTCGTTAACGGTCAAGAACGCAGAGGCGAAACAAATGTATGTACTCTGTCTGCACCACCACTGAACGCGCGCATGGACACGTGGTGTCTAGTTGACTGACTGACGTATGCTGAATACTTCAGTGCATATGATTTGCATGCACGCATGCTGAACTACTAGGTAGGAATCGATATAAAGCTTTTACACAATCGGCTAACGATGTTCTGGTGGTTGGTAATGGTTCATCATGATTTAGTTTAGAATGGCGTATTTTGTAAGTACAGACATACGCTGACACGTATCTTGGAGATCCAGGAAGTGCTTTTAGTGGCGTACAATTATACTATATGTATATATATATTATATATATATGACTAGAGTCACTATTAGAGTCAAATAAACAGTTTTACATTCGCGCTAAATTAGACTAAGGATACAGGCAAATGATGTGCTTTATTAGACTTCAATTGGAAAGTATTGCGTGCCATTACATTGCATGCCTGAAAGATGATATCAGGACGATGGCTGGCTTAGAACTTTTTGGCACTGTCCGCCCAATATCTTAGCATAATCTCGTGATATATATATAAATATATATGCATTTGTCACTCAATATAGACATCGTAGATCAGCTATGTATGTTATCAGTAAACACGTGTTTTGATTAGTTACACAAATTGCTTAACCGTTACGTTTATCACATTAGCTTTTGCATCATTAGAAATAATGCATAATGGTAAATCCAGTGACACGGCGCTGACCGGCTCAGGAATTATGTACGTCCTCTAAATGCACAAGTACTCTTCAACTAAAGAGGATATAAATAGGACTGAGTATCTTAAAAGAGCCTTCTTAGCGCTAAGTGGATGCAAGGCGTCAAGCGTAAACTTCAAAGCACCCGGTTTTAAGTTTCGGCCAACATTTTCACATCTCCATAGGTATCATCTTGCTTCGTTACAACATGAATACGAAAATACTTATTAATACAAGGGAACCATTTCAACACCGACCTTGAATTGTATTTTGGATTGTAGCGTCTCAATCGTAATTGCATACGCAACAAGAAAACTTTGCCAATTCCGTAGGCTCAATACAGTATCAGTTTGAGATTTTATTATTATTATTATTATTATTATTATTATTATTATTATTATTATTATTATTATTATTATTATATATCTACATTTTTAGCCGCTGCTGCGGTACTTGAAGCAGTTCGGTGTATGTCTTCTCTGATCAACACACTTTTAGAGAGCGATATGTCCACGGTGGACACACAATACACACCCGCTAGGTACACACAGGCTTAGCTGATCTTCCATAATATGTGTCCCACCTACATAATGTAGTATACCAAAAACGAATTATCTGAGTGTCCACGGTAGATCTCAAAACCCATGAGGTGAGGGCTCTTAAACGAAAACCGTTTGTTACCTGTTTTGTTGCTACGTATGTCTTGTGTTTTTGAAGTGTGCCACGATATTTAACAGAATTTGAACACGTGTACTTATACGTCACGTAAGACACTACACACACATATATATATATATATATATATATATATATTCACAGCTATGTGAATACAATATATCGAACTTTTCCGCGCAGCTCCCGTATGCATACCTGCCACATATCCTGTCCGACCATTCATCATTATCAGCCAGGCGGCGCCTTCATTGTCATGACAGTTAGACGGTGCCAGGGCGCACCCATGTGTCGCAGTGCCACACCAAATGCACACGTATGCACGGCCACGTGCTAGAGACTATGGTAATGTGTTCCATTTTACCACGTGCCTCTTTTTGAGTGTCGTCGTTCAGAGCGGAAGGTCACCTGCTACGGGTACTGCCGTGGGTATGGTCAACTTGTATCAGCAGCAGCAGTAGCTAGAAACAGTATGATTTGTAGCTACTGCCCTTGATTTATTAGTTAGCGGTACATGTTAATGATGTTTTGAGGCTGATGTTACTCACGTAACGTGGCGTGTTGGTTTGGTGAAAGATGACCCTTTTTCATATTCACGACGCTATGGACGCGTTGTAGTCGTGTGGATTTTCGTGAAGTCGCTCAACTTGAGGGTAACAGAGAGCGGCGCTAATCGTCTAGTTTCTTTTTAGGAGTTCAAAGTAAACGTTGCTTCTGATCGTCCACCGACAACACGACATAACCTGTAGTGGACGTTTCGATTGGGCTTGATCTGAGAAATGACAGCGCTCTCGGGCCAGAATCTTTGCCTGCTCGGATAAGACTAGTGTCTTCTACGAGAATGGAAGAATGGTGTCGAAGGTCTGGTGTTTTGACTCCTCGTTTTTATTCTTTTCTGGTCCATCTCAATCATAGCAGCGCTATGGGGGTTGTCCGTGCCTGCTCTAGTCCCTTGCATTTCACAAGAGTGTGCTCGGGGTCATCGTCGATGTCGTCCACACAGTGCACACAGGCTTCCGAGCTAGCTTGGCCTATACGAATGAGATAGCTTTGGAAATCACTGTGGTCGGTGAGACACTGCACAAGGAAAGTGTATTTCCCCCGTCGGGCGGTCTATCCACTTTGTATGTCCGGAATAAGCAGGCGAAGTAAATGAGCCGGTGAACCTGTGGGGATGGTATACCATTATTTTTACTACGAGCTTATCGTTCTTTTTCTCTCAACTGTTGTGTTCGACTTAGGCCCTCCTTTCCGCATCCTTTTCGTTTCGTTTACTATTAAGTCCCAAGGTGGGGAATCAGCCAGTCCTAGGGCTGCGTTCGTGCTAACATAGGCCTGCAGGATCCTAAGCGCCGCTGTTATCTGCGTGCTTCTCGTGACGTTGTCGTTTTGCAACCGGAATGGTGCTGCGAAGAGTGCCATTGATTCGGTAACCGACATTAATAGTCGTCGCCGGCACTTCCGTGACCATGTAAGTTTGGCACGATCTTGCCTATCGCATTAGCCGCCTTAGCTGTCTTGGCTGCGTACTTCTGAATGTAATTAGCGCTCCTGAGATCCTGTCTAGTAGGACACCAAGGTATCTGGCTTGTGCTACTTACTTAATCTCCTGACCCGCTCTTTTCCGGGGCAAGTTGTAGCCCAATCCTGTCCATCCAACGCGTTATCAACCGGAAAGCCATGTTTGTTTTTAGTTAGAGTAATGACGACCAAGTCATCCGCGTACGCAATCATATACACTCCTTGTGGGCGATTTTGCTGTTTCAGGACGTCGTCATATGTACACAAGGAGCACCCGTTTGTTGATTGGTAATCTGTGAAGAAAGTGAGCCTTGGTTGTTAATCATTGTACCGCTGTGAGGACTGGTCTGATTCTTGCCAAATCCGTATTGATTGGCCGATAGGAGACTGACGAAGTTGATTCTACCTGTAGCTGGATTAGTACTGCTAGCATTAACTTCAGTGTTGCCAACTAACCCCAGATTTAGTCGCGTTACTCTACGTTTACGGCGTGCATCAAAATATGCATATATATATATATATATATATATATATATATATATATATATATACGCATAAGTTCTGGCGGCTTGTGTGGAGCGATGTCGAGCCAACAGATAGACAGACAAGCCGGTTGCGGCTAGTGCGGTGGACTACGAGCAAGTTTTTAGAGGGACTGGGCAGATCCTCAGATCCCTCCTGTAGCATCGCCGTGTGATAACCTGCGCTGTTGGAGATGATACCGATCACCACACGATTATCGTTGTGTGAGCTGTATCATCTCCAACAGCGTACAAGGAGCGAGTTCGCTGATGAAAGAGATGTAGCCAAAGCTGTAGCACATATTATCAACCAAATAACTGGTTAATATATATATATATATATATATATATATATATATATATATATATATATATATATATATGATAATCTAGTCTTTTATGTGGCTTAACGTGTAATTACGCCAATTGTCAAGATTTCGTCGATCTTGGCAGAACTTCATATTGAACCAAGTTTGTTAAAAATATTTCTGGACGTTATTTAATAGGTGAACTTTCGAGATATGGGATCACGATAATCGATATCTAACGACGACTAAGCTAACTTGGTGACGATAAAATTCTAGCACAAGTTATGCTGGGCAGGCCATGTTGTTCAACTCTCTATAAGAAATATAGTTGGTTGCATACTGTATATACATATGGTTGGTTGCATACATGTATATATATATATATATATGGTCGCTGTCTGTTTTAGTAATTCCGATTGGGCGTATACTGGCGTATCTTCCTAGACAAATATTCATTATGTCAAAAATGTCGGTTGTTTTGAAAACGCATGGTGGTCTGTATGTTCTACAACTTTGAGATAAGCAACAGTGCGATACTTCCTTCCTCTCGAGATTGTACTTCAAAAAACCTTTGATAGTAGGACGATTCCGGACGTCTCAAGTAGCAGAAATAGTTTGCTTAGACGTAGAATAGAACAACTTCTAGTAGTCTTAATATATATTTACGCACACTTCTACTTATTGACTCCATTATATAGCTCCGCACATATATACAGGAGTATACATAAGGTAGAACACAATCTCAGTCGCAGATGTTAGCCAGGCACTCCCGAATAGACTCGACGGTGCATCTGCTAGACAGAATATGTTTTTAACGCGTCATCTACAAGAACTGTTTTTCGACTGCGAATCTTATTCATTATTGCAACAATACATTATTTGCATATGTCGTGATAATCGAAGAAAGCGATGGTACAAAATGATAAGCGTCACCCAGATGGATAATGTAAGCCCTACTCCAGAAAGGGTAAGCCTTCCTATAGAACGGGACTTCTCACGCTATTTGTTCCCGGGTTCAGAAGGTTCAATCAAGACATCTGTTTGCTCGATCCATCTCTGTGTTTGGCTAGAATGCGTGAAGGCCCCAGGTTACAGGAAAAAAAGATGTTTGTTTCGCTATGACGTGAGGCGTGACACGATACCTTAAATATATGCGTTTTAGTACGTACGCTCGTGTTGCGTAGCGTTTGGTAATTCGCAGTATTTGTCATAGTTTTCATTTCGTATTTGAGTGCTTACCTCATTAAGAAATTGAAACTATGACAAGTTTTCTCTGGACGGGTCCCACCTGCCTGCACATATGTGTGTCTGTAAGTGTGGATTAATTATATCGTCGTTTCGATAACAGAAATATACAAATATTTATATTTTCAAACACTCGATTTTAATCATGTGTCTCCAATAATAATAATAATAATAACAATATTTACTTAATGATTATTATTACAAGACAGTTGACAGCAAAAAGGTCAGATATTTGTTGTTTATTATCGATGCCTTCTCTTTCTCCTGCTTTCTTTTAAAGGCGCAATCGATAAATATATATATATATATATATATATATATATAAATGACGGAAGTGAAACTCGTCTTGCAGGCGGATGTCCACGTTTATCGAGCGAGCGAACTATTCAAGCAATCTGGATACTTTTTGACGTACACAAAGCATGACCACGACAACAAAAACAACATCACTACCAACTGCAGCTACACTGTGAGAGTGCCAGCAGCGCAGTTGAATAAACGCTTAGGGTGATACTGCAGTCGACATGACCAGCCTGAGCGGTGTCAACTCGGGGGGGGGGGTTGTCCACTGGCGTATTTTACGTGGCGAGCACACTTTGAGCTCTTCGCTATAGAGCGTTGTATCAACTGGATCGTTTGACCATTTGACCTGCTCATTCATTCCTATATGCACCAGCATGCATTCACAGTAACCATAGACGACAAACACAGAGCAGCGCCAATTTTCTTCTGTCGTCATTTGGCACGCATTGTTGACGTCTCTTTTAGTAGTTGTTGCTTGTTCTCTCTTCCTAGTGTGTTTCTTCCCTTCGGTCTCAATCTCCGTCTATCTCCATCTCTGTTCTCCGTCTGTATCTTTTTGCCTGTGCTCTTGTTCCGTCTTGTCTCATTTCGTATCTATCGTACTACCACTACTACTACTACTTCAATGGCTTAATTCCAATCAAACGTGATCGGCAAGCCACTCACTTTACCACCACTGCTGCCATCTTTGTAGTCTCCGGTGGAATCGAATCGCTGCGTGCGTGCGTGCGTGCGTTCGCGTCTTCATCTGTCGCGCCGCGGCTTCACATCTTGAGCTAGCCATGTGGACGCGCACTGTTTGACACCTCGAGACACGGACCCCGATCGTGCCAGGTCTCGTTGTTCCTCGAGAATCAACCGTATTGGCACAATTTTCAATCGTAGACTGACACAGAGCGACAGGCGTACAAGAGTTGTGCGTGATCTTATACATAGTTACCACAATGAATGTTTATTGTTGTTGTTGTATGATGTATATTCGGCTGTCTGCTCGTGTTTTGTGTGTGCTGCTGTGTTGGTGCAGTTGTGGCAATTGCCGGCAATTGACTAGTAGTGACCCGGTCACAGAACACTATTTTGACGCTCAGGACGCTAAATTGGAACAGGACTTCTCTCGTGGTACAGGGTTAAACTGATGGGCAGAGCTTGCAACAGTTCTCCCGGTTGCATTGACGGGTGTTAACGGTTGATGTTGTGGCCATTGTTGTGGGTGATGTTGTTGTTGTAGCAGCAACTTTTCTTTTTGTTTACTATGGCCACGATAACCATTACTGGTATTATCATTATTGTTGTTATTGTTGTTTTTACCTTTTACTAATGCCACTATTCATGTTACTTTTGTTATTGCACAACAATAACCACAACAGCCAGTGCTGCGTACACGAGAGTTTTCAACCTTACAAACTATACCACCATAAAGTTGTAATACGCATAGGGAATTTGAATTATAACGTACTTGACAGAAATAAAAAAAAAAAACAGTTACCGATATTGCTATCCGTAGAATGATCGGTATCGCTGCGCTTGTGGTCGGAGTTTTTGTGGTTATAGCTGTATCTATAAACGCATCACTGTCAGCAAATTACAATTTCTGTCAATAGTGTACTCTAGCATTTTGCGAGCAGCGTGCCCAAGCTGGTGATACCATACCAAGTTGGCGAAATGTCTATAGTAACACCGATATCAAATATCGATCATTTATGCATTTGAGGAACAAAAATGGTAATTAAAATAACTTAAAACAGCTAAAGGGTCAAAATGACTTTACAGCCGGCTGAAGCCTCTCTGCCCCCCATGTGTTAACGTTCGCTGCGGAGGGGGGGTTAGGCATCATCGAAGTCACATTTTCCTAGAGTTTGCTGTTAGGAGGGTACTATTTGTCATCACTTTGTTCCTACCTTTTAACCAGGCCATTTTCATGCTCATGCTGGTCTTGTCTGAACTTTTGCCAGCAAAGGAGCAAGACGACGTACCTGAAAGGAGCTGTCTAAGCACTGTATTTGGGTAAAATGTTTTTTATTTTTACAAACTAACATCAGAATGTGTTAACGTTATAAAATCTGTTTAATATTATTTGCTTGCTGCTTGTGTAGTATCAAAAAAATCCTTTCAGGGCTGACTCTTAGCCAAGATTTAACGCCCATGGGACTGCCATTTGCATTGCTTCATTGACGGACCCCCATAAATACAAATGTGCAACGGTGGGGCTCGAACCCGCGCACCTATGTGTCTTCTCCGGTCGCGAGGCGCAGACGCATGCCACCACGCTACCGAGCTCGACGCTTGTGTAGTATCAAATGCTAATAGCAAAACGCTGCCTATTTGTCAAATGTCAGATACCAAAAACTGCACTCATCAGATTGTAGATTAATTCAGAGGTTTAGTAAAAAATGTCAAAAATTAACACCTGTCAGCGTTAGTAAACATAGTTAATTATCATTTATTACCTTGCTGATCTAACCAATATTGTATTGCATGTATATAACATCTTTAATAAAAAAAATACCTTATGACATTTATAGCAAACTTTGATAGTCTATAACCTAAATGATCATTTCTAGGGGGGGGGGGGGGGGAGAGGAACCGAGATATTACGACTACTTTATCTATCTTCTGTTCTTCTTTAGAAATTGTTCTTCGATAAACAGAAAGAAAACGTATTTAGTTCGCCACTCGGCACAAGACAAGCTGAAGCCGCAATTAAGGCACCACATTCTCAGCACGTCAAAGGGGGCATTTTTTCGTGGTGGTCTGTCAACGTTAGGGTCGTCGATCGTACAGCAACAGTCCCCGTCAGCTACACCCGAGGGCTTTCTTCCGGATCCTGTCAGTTGTCTACGCTGCATGCCGCGTCATACTTAATAAGCAGACTATATATGACTTGTTCTCATTTCTCCCTGTTCTCGTAGGCGTAGTGTGATGTCTAACAAGTGTTGCGGCAACGCTGGACTTGGATGAGTCGTCGGACCCTTCGCCACCTAGATTTCAACGGTGCCTCTCACAGAAAATCACCATCCTTCTCTGGGTAACTGTCGGTTTTGATAAGCACTGACGTGGTGACAGCAATAAAACAAGCCGTTCCTGAAATATTTGAAATGTTTGTTTTTAGATTGAGAATGATGTATGCATATATATATATATATATATATATATATATATACATATATCTATATATACATATATCTATATATATATATATATATATATATATATATATATATATATATATATATAAGGTTATCCAAATTACGTATCAGTCTATACAGGCTCATAACGTGCGTGAGTCCATTTGGTGTGCTTATAACAAGATATTCTCTAAACTATTTAGCCATCAGTATATATTGCGCGTTATTTGTCGGCAGCATATCTCCGTTTAACCCATCAACCGGTGATGGCAAAGCTAATAGCAATCTGGACAGGAGTAAAAGTTTCGTTTGCTTTAACTTCGGGTCTAAGGTAAAGTTTTCGGCCTGACCCTCAGCCAAGGTTTAACGTCCACTACTTTTCTCATTGCCTCATAGACAATAGATAGCATTTCGTCTTCTAAGGCGTCCAATGTAAGCAGTTACGTTAATTGTAGAAACGTGGCTTTAGCCTTATCTGGTGCGAATCCGGGTACTGTAGGAACGTTACTTATTTGGTACTAACATTAACTTACACCATGCTGTTAGATCCTTCCACACTAGAATGAGTTTATGCACCATGGTTATTTTCTTAATATGAATCAACAGTGCACAAAATGTACATGAATAAACAGAATAGATTTCGTGACCAAACCGTTGCACACGAATAGGGCAGCGGTACTGTGTATGGCCATGCTGAGGATAGGCGCCCTCAGGAACACGCTGCAGAAAAGCTGCTCTAAACCACCAATTTATGTCAAGGTTTGAAAATACTTTTTAGATTCCTGCAGGTCTGGCCGTGCAGGACGTTGACATTGGCAAATAGTATTACCCTTACACAGCAGAATTGTCTACTGGGAAATCTCGGTCGCAGCTGAAAACAGCAGTAGAACGAGATTATCTCCCTACGCATTGTATGTCACTGGCGCCGTGTTCTAGCACACCCTCGTTTAAGACAAGGGATTCAACTCAATAAAACACTACCGCTAAACACTTAGGGAACGGGTGGTTCTAAGTCTGTAGCAGCGTATCGAATCTCTCTTTTTTTCGTAGGCAGACGAAAAGGCCTGGTATGAGCACACGTTTACAAGGAACAGCTATTTCTAACCGATCACCGAACTAAATGAAAATAAAACTGGCCGTCAATGAAGACTGCGGTCTTCATATGGTATTCATATATATATATATATATATATATATAAGGTCCTCTCGACCGGCGGTCTGCGTTCATGTGGCCACTTCTCACTCATTCTGCCTATTAAGCCAAGGCTGCAGGCGTCCCGGACGGTACCACCGGGTGTCACCCGGGGCATTAACCGTCCGGCACGGGGGTCATTATGCAGCACATTCCCCCCGTATTGGCAATAGCCTTAACAGCCCTCGAATGGGCCACGGCAGGATGACAATATAAATTCGTTGCCACCCAATCTCTATCGTATGCCTTGCCCCCCGTTAGATGGAAACACGGGGGTGTTACTATTGGGAGTTTGTACCGTCTGACTAACTTACATAGGGGCTCGTGAAGGTCCCCGCAGCGCGCGGAGGTCGCGCACTAGCAGACCAGGCCGGTAAGAGAGTCATAGTTACTCCCTATATATATATATATATATATATATATATATATATATATATATATATATATATATATATATATAGTGGTGTTCTTGGCCGTTGTGGCGGCTCTAATATGATACGACAGGTGTTAAAAGACCGCGCTGCTATGTTAGTCGTCATCAAATCGTCAAATTTCCAAGTAGACGGTTAATCTACGGGATAAAAATTATTAATATTATATGTGTGTATAAATATATATTTTAATTATGCCGCGCCCTAACGCTGGGCTGAGGAGAATTGATCTTGTCTTTGGATATAATTTTGTACCGTAGTAATTTTGTAGCGACTCTGTAATTGTTAACCACATATTTTTTCAAATTGTATAAGTGGTATTGCTGCGTTAAAAAAGGTCATTGCAAATAAGTCCAGAATGATGTGCTTCGTCCTGTCCATCAGTCGAGAGAGGACTGTTTGGACGTCCGCCGACAATAGGCCATTGAACCATTATGACCAATTATGCAAGATAAGATAAAGAACATCTAAATATATCTGTTTACAAGATTATCAAATGTCTAAGTTATCTGATAAACATAGTTAAGCGATAAATGTCACGTATTGCTCTCCGATTGATGCAATTAGAGCTTGGGATGACTGTATGCCTTGTTATGTAAGTTGACGCAGAACGCATAGACACGGTACTATAAAAAATGACTTAGTTACGTACATAAACGAGGCGCCCCTCTGTTACTTTCTTACCCTTGTGGGGCTTGAATTTCAGTACGACCATCGCTATTTCTACAGTCATCAGAAATAGTGTTTTTTTTCTCGTTGTTTTTCAGCCTATTTTTACTTCTCATTATATTCTCCACTAGTCTAATACCCTGCTGCCCCATCTGCACTTATCCTACAACATAGAGGTGACGTAGTCTGCCACCGTCATATCTGGAGACGACATTGCCGGTGAGTCAAGTTGTACGTCGTTGAATGCTGAGCATAGGGGGATTGTGTGGGTCACGTCATCCTTGGCTCTTATTTCGAAACCGGGGAGGACACCAAGCTCGGCCTCAGCCTGCAGGCCCATTTGTCTACTTGTTGCCAAAGCCGTGGAGTCAAAACTTGCGGGCAGACCCAACGACAAAATCGAGGAAAGGCTAGTCTCGAAAAAACAGCGCCGCCTTTTGCTATCAGTCGCTGAGTCAATTCTGCTCTACGGGTCATCAATATGGGAGCCAGTTGCACTGAAAACCAAGAAAAATAAGAAAAAGCTAGCAAAGGCGCAGAGAGTGTTATCCATTAGAGTCTCCAGAGCGTACAGGACGGTGAGTACAGGACGGTACCCACAGACGCGATGCTGGTAATTGTTCGCATAATATCTTGTCTAAAACCGATAGAGGAGAATATCCGCATAGCCGCGACCAAGCACTTTGAAAATACGATGCAAGAAAGAAGACTCTGGAAAGCTGGGAGATTGAGTGGACTAGAGCGGAACGAGAGGCACCGGGGTCCTGGCCAAGACCAATAGTCCCCGGTCTCATAAAATGGTACCGATGTGAGTACACAGACCGTACGTACTACCTTACCCAAGTTCTTATCGGTCATGGCAGCTTTCAGACCTATATGGTGAAGATCGGAAAAACTGAGGTAGACATATGTGTCTTCTGCGACGCCGGCGAGACCGATGACGCCGTTCACATGCGTGGCTCTCGATATCATACGACAGAAGGCTCGATCACGACTAGACGTGCAGAGCAGTACGGCAAGAGATCTACTCTCAGGCATGCTTGGCCCGAAAAATAGCTGAGACGCGAGCTCTGATTTTGTGGAGATTGTTATGAGAGCGAAGACAAAGATGACGGAAGAGAGGCGGCAGTGCATGGAGCGCCGCCAGCGCACTGAGGACTGAAGGCCAGACTAGCGGCTCCCTACATGCTCGGAAGTAATACCACAGATAGTAAGAAAAGTAATCGCTCTAATTTTATAAAAACTCTAAAAAATATGTATATATATTTTTTATGGAACCGTCTTCTCCGGACGGCAAATTTATTTAAGTTCAATAATTCTTCATTGAGCGTAAAATTTCCATTATTACATAAATTCAAACATTTATAACTATTCAGGTAATTTTGCAGAAAAGGCTATCGTATGTGTCTGCATATGTATATATATATAACAAATTCTAGTAACGAACCGTGAATGCCAAGCTACTGCAAAATGGTCGTATGACTGGCGCCGGATAACGGGTGTAGTAAGGACTTAATAAAATACCTAAACGTTTAGAATATTTTTTTTTTTTTTAATTTATGCATTATGATTTTAGCGTTCCGGGCGTAGAGATTATCAAAGTGAGGCTAGCTCGATATCCTAGATGCAAATATAGACATGCATTTGGGGTGTAGCGCAACACGTTTTACCACAGTATATCGGCAAATGTGTCATATTCGGCAAATCTTACACTTCTAACGTCTAAAAGGTGTAACTGATTATTTTTTAGATGATTTTTTTCTATGATGAGCAGCCATTTCATCTCTAGGTAGTAGGCCATGGTTAACGGCCGCTCTATATACGGGGGTGTATTGCCTGCGTACCTAAGTACCGCTAATAATTCCGTAAACCGTAGCAGTCAACGCAATCAAGGTGTCAAAACAAATGGCACTTGGTTTATTTATTTAGGTGTAGGAAAAGTTACGTTTATGGTGTGCGAACGTGTGGGGACTGCTCCTCATCGTACCCAAACTAGAAGCATTACCTTTCTGAACTGCCAAAGAAAAGCGTTGCAGTAAAAAGTCAAATAGACGGTTGGGAAAATTCCTCAAGGAGAGTTTATGTTCCCCGGCCGGGACCAGTGTTGTAAGTTAACGCGATAAATTATTTAGTAGTTTAGTTGCGCGTATTTAGTTGTGTTTTAGCCTTTCGGCTTTATGGACGGCTGATCCTCCTGCTCCAAAGGCTCTAGCCGTGCATTCATTATGTCTGCCGTGTGTGCCTGCGTTCGCTCTCGTAGGACGACTGGCTATGGCTCCTCGCGTGTTTATTTTGGTACTACACGGACATCTGCGTATTTCAGCGCCCAACTTCAGATTGCAGATGAGAAGGTTGTTGTGGTCAAGTAGAGTGACGGGGTCCCAGGAGGGGATTGCTTGGAGCCATTTGCTGGTTTCTCTTTCGTTACCTCCTGTAATCTGGCACTGTCAGAAGTTCTAAGGTTTTGTGCTAAACTGGTTTGTGATTTTTCTTCTTATTACGATGTCATCTAAACTTTTTGTACAGCGCTTAATTTGCCGGTGCAACAACATCGAACATAGCATCTTTCTTCGACCTGGTGCTCAGCAATCTCAATAACAGGCAGTTTCCGGCGGACCATGCTTTTTCAGACGCGTCCAGCAAGGCCACAGAACTACTGATAACCAGGTCTATTATGGTTTGGAACACGAGGCCGCCGTGTCTCAGACCGTGTTCTGAATCTGCAATCAATTCCCGCCGACCTTGCCACCTTGATCTAGTTACCGCTGTGTCTCAGACCGTGTTCTGAATCTGAAATCAATTCCTGCCGACCTTGCCACCTCAATCCAGTTACCAGATGATCAGGAGCGACTGGATGAGTTCGACCAGTCAGAACAAATGGGTCCTAAGCGAACTACACGCCGCCGCTCTTAACGCCTGTACGCTTGGCTGGAAACCCATTCCGCCTGGACGGCCCTCAGCAATTGGTCTTTCCTTATCAGGCTTAATTGTTTTTCAGGTCGAGCTAAGAAATTACCTGGTCAATTAGAGCGGTCGAGGTGAGAGCTCTCGTGGCGCGAATTGCTGACGCCTCCACCCTGCCTGAATAGTGGGTTCCGAGTTGCTCGCCCAAAATGGACTGCTCCGGCGCCTGCAGGTAATCTTTGCTGCTATCCACAAGACGAGAAGATGGCTAGGATCCATTCGGTTTCTGGGCAACGATCAGAAGACCGCGGGCGAACCTCTTCTGAAGGCGTTCCGGCCCAACGTCATGGACCCCACTCACTTAATTCTGCCCATTACTGTAGGCATTGTTTTAGGAGGCGAGTTGCGCTTGCCACACGTGCCAGTAACTGCGAGGTTGACTGGTGCTCCTGATGAGAAGAGGGCTCTGGCGGCTGCTTCAATATCGCCTTTACTGAGCAGTCTCGTGGTTTGCCTGGCTCCGGACTCGTCCTCACTCCATTTGTTTAACAAATTCAGGCGCTTGGGGGTTTTAATAGTCGACCAGACTCCGCCAATGTGGTCTTTACACAACATTTCCACCTTGTGCATTGCAGTGGATAAGTACATTCAATCGAAACGATAACTAATGTAATTGTAGAGTAAAACTAAGCGGCCAGCTAAAACCAATAGAGTTTTTTCTAGCCAGAATTGTCTGCGGCGCAGGGTATTATATTTCAGTTGGGATGTGCTCTAAATATTTAAAAAATAAATACGGAGTTGCAGGAACGCATAAAGTCTGTATAATCTACGACAGTATATTATTTCTTATAAAGCATTTCCCTTCTTCATGTGTATGCTTGAACCACTGAGCGTTCCACTTTCAGTTTTAGTGGCTTAATCGAGAAGCATTAATGGATTTAAAAGCATTCACAATATCCGAATTACCTAAAAATGCATACGAGTACACTAAAACTAATTCGGCTACACACTATTGCTGTACGGTACCTGTGGAGCACCACATCGTGACTACGTCTACATGTTAGATATAAGCTAAAAAAACAATGTATGCAGAGGCACATATTTTTGTCCAGTATACTTGAAACACAATATGACATTTCGTATATTATTTTTGGTCGATATTCTGTTTCTATTTTATTCAATATTACATTGTTAGAAAATTGTGGATCAATTTGGTTTCCTCTCAGAGCCAACGTAGCATCATCCGGCTGCGTGCGTTTCGTTAAAAACGACCTGAAAGAAAAGAACGAAATACTTTTGGTTTTGGTTCCAATACCATGCCGCAGAGTTAGGTTTTACCGCCTCCGTCCTAATCTTGCAAACCGAACCGCCGAGATTTGTCAGCGAAACTCGGGCTGTATCAACGCATCCTTTAAGAACTAGATGATATCTGAGTAGTATTGTGGAAATATGCCTAAAATCTTAAATAGCTTGAAAAATAGATATATCGCGTGTTGGATACCTTCAAAATGATTTGACGGCACAGCCCACCTGGACGTGTCTAGAGAAATGCCTGTGTGATACCCTCGGAAGGTACTCGTAGGTTTAGGAACGACACCGGCATATCGGCTGGCGATACTTATGGTGTATCTGCTCAAGCAAATATAATTTAATTTGCTTTTCAAATTAAATAATAAAACGTACGTGTACAAGTACATGATAGGCACGCTGAACCACTTGAGAAAATGTCTAAAATATATTAAAAACAATGAGGGCTAGAATAATTCATGTTTACCTTTTATTTCACTCTTGGCTACATCATTGCGTTTGGACACATTTCTTTACAGTTTGTTAGTCCGTTGACTGCTGCAAGGCTGGTTTAGCGAAACTAAGACATTTAAAGTTATAGGCCAGTTTCATAATATACAACAAAACTAGACGGGCTTCTTCTACAGAAATCGAATGACAAAAGTGCGCAACGCTTGCTAGCATACGCTGTGCTAGTGTTTTTTGCGCAAGTGCCGCAAGTGAGCTTCGATAAATCATATCTGTTTTATGCTCTTCAACAGATCATAGGGCACATTTTCGTCACAAAGAATAAGACGACTAAAAGTGTCTTACACATGGCGATGGTAACATAATCGACTTCGTATTGTGTAATAACAATAACGAGTGTAAATACTACTGAGATAGCAAATAAGGCCTTAGAATTGCCGTGAGACGTATCTTCAATGCACCAAGGGCCGGAGATGTTGAGTCATCTCAGCTTTTTTGGGCTGACCCTCAGCCAACGTTTAACGTACACGGGACTGCTTTCGCATTGCTTCGTAAGACGGACCCCATACATACAAATGTGCAACAGTGGGGAACGGCGAACCCGTGCATCTAGGTGTCTTCTCCATGTGCAAGGCGCACACGAATGCACCATGCCACCGAGCTCGACATGTTGAGATTTCCAAGGTTTCCCCAACAATCCCTTGTGGCAGCATGAACTTTAACGCTCAGTTGTATGGTTTATCATCTACTCTCAGTAAGCACCGCTTAAAGAAAATTCGATCAAAAACAGGAAGCGAACAGGCGACACCTCGGTAGACGACAACCATGGCTAGCCCGCTAGACTTCTATACCACGCCGCCACGTCAATGCTTTTTTTTGGAAGGTCTCGGAAATGCGTTATGCACTTGCGCTGCTGGCAGCTAGCAACAGCTAGTGTGGGACTCGCACCCACTAAAACCGATATCCTCGCCCCCCCCCCCCCCAAGGTCCGGGATTGCATTGGCAATACTTCGACAACCCTGAGGGGGAGTCTCGTGCTTTAAGGCTCTATGCGTCTAGCCAATGCTTGCCCGTCCTGGGGGGATGCGTCGAGATCCTCTGGAGGACCTAGCTGCTCCCCCATCTCCCTCCTTCGGCACCTCTTCTCGACCGCCTCGATTGAGGCCTCTCTCCAACCTAGCCCGCCTGGCTGTTTCTAGGGCCAGTTTCTTTTTCATGATGACATTCAGATGGGTTCGTACCTTGGACCACCTGATCGCGTCTGTTATCATGTAGTCTACGATAGACTGCGGTCTTTCTCTCCCGGCCAGCTCTGGTTGTCGAGACCCTAGCATTCGCAAGGGCCGCACAGTGCGCTATCGTGTGCTCGACATCGTCCGCGTCCCCCTGAGATGCAGAGGACGGAGATGTCCGTTGTGGTCTTCATCTCTTCCTATGCGCATCATGTAGGTCTGGAACTGCCCATGCCCGGTAAGTACTTGCATCGTACTGTACGAAAGGTCTCCTCGCCGCTCTTTGTACCAGCGTCGTAGGTCAGGTATAAATTGTCCATGTACCAAGAGTGTCTTCGGGGAGGGGTCTGCTCCACTCGTCGCTCCAAGCCGCTAGGGTGGCCTCTTGTGCCTGCCCCAAGTTAAAGTTTCCGTCCATGTACCGCTCGCTGCTCTCCCCGGCAAGTAGATCCCATGGAAGCTGACGGGCCTGCGCGATCAGGACATCCGTAGGCACTGTACGAATGGCTCTTCTCTCATGGCAATTCCCCGCTGTGCGGTTCTAAGGGCTTGCCAGTTTCGTGCCGTCCGGAGAGCCAGGTCCCCCACACCGGCGCCGCGTTTATAGCCGTTGATTCCGCTACAGGTTTAAGCAACTGTCTTCGTCTCTCGGATGTGCCTCCCTCTCGCGAGAGGATTCGGGCAAGGTTTTGGGCAACCTTGGCGACCTTGCGGGTTACTTAGGCTACATGCGCGGCGCCGGTCCCTTCTGATTACGACTGGCTGGCGTGCTACTGTCAGACGTAGGCTCCTCGTCCTCTTCCTTCCGGTGAGATATATAGCTTCAGTCTTCTATGGAGCGAGTTGGAGATGCTGCTCCTGCATCCATTCTGATACCGTTCTGAGAGCCCCTTTAGTGTCTTTCTATTCCGTGCCACAGGCCTTAAGGCCCATTGCGAGTGTCGAGATATGTTTTGTACTAAGGTGAGACACGTTTTGTGCAGGCAGAAAGATATGATTCGACGGAGGTAGGGCGATAAACCCCGCCGCTCCAGCGCTGTCATTATTAACCCCCAATTAGCTGTGTTAAAAGCGTTGCGGACATCTTTCAGAATTAAAAGAACGAATGATCTTGTTTTAAGAGACTTCATAGTCTCCTGCCTAGCGTAGGAGAGGACTCTCAGCAGTGCGCCGAGTGACGAGCGACCCCGCCGGAAACCGTATTGATTATCCGATAGGCCTTGCTTCTGTTCGATCTCTGCGGTGAGTCGCTCCACCAGTATAATCTCTACTAACTTGCCCGCTGTGTCTAGCAGGCAGATCGGTCTGCACGCCGTCGGGCCTGCCGTCGCCCCCGGTTTTGGTGATTAGAGCAAGGTGTGACGTTTTGCATTGCTCTGGGATGCATGCCTTCCTCGAGCAGCCGGGTAACGAGGGCCGCCACGTAGGTAGAGAAGATGTAGCGGTGATCACTTAGGGACTCTTCCTCCTCGAGCATTGCCTACTCCGTTATTAAGGGCAGTCCTCCGTCATTGGCGAAAGTAAGGTCTATGCGGGAGATCTGCGTCCCTCGGGAGAAGTTCGGAGCGCTCCCCCTATTCACCACTGATAAACCCGCCTCCGCGGGTTCTCTAGGATAAAGCCTCTCTCCGTTGTTGATCGGCTTCCCCCTATTATATTGGCCGCGTTGATAAGTCCCGTTATCACAATTGGTCGCCGCAGGTGGCTTCTCAGTAATTGTCCTAGAATGTCCAGAAAACTTGAGAATTCTTGTGTTTCTTTGTCGGGTGAAAAGTAGCATGTATAAAATATCGCCGTGTCGTGTATGTCAATCCAGGCGCCACATCCATGCCTAGCTCCTATCTCTATGCCTAGACCTCACAAGCACTCCCTGTTCTTCATGCACTCGTACATGCTCCGCAAAAATGTGCTCCAAACTGCTAAACCTTGTTCATGCAATAAGGAATATTTGCATTCCGTTAAGATGCGAGAACGCACAGGGTCAAACAAAGGGTAGCAATCAGGTAACACACCTTACTTTTGCTCTAGAATTGGAAAATAGACTCCAGGAGATGTGGTACCTTCAAACTAAGTTAAATTTGACTGTGCAAAATTAACGTGCTCCCTCGGAAGATCAAATTGCGGACTCTGGCTAGACTAAGGATGTCTTCAACCACATTAGATAAAAGGGTAATATGCGTGATCCCCTCATAACTACGGACAAAGTTTATTGTAACGAACAATCTCAAGAAGGCAAACACCCTTTTGAAGCAACTCCCCGAGACCTAGGCCTCAGAAACCTCTGAAGGTAAGCGACGTACGTTATCTCGTGGTGCTCAGCTTGCTACGCCAGGAGTTGTCAGCTTTGTCAATGATGTCGATGTCTCCCCGGTGAACTTACTAAAACAACTTCTAGCAATGAAAGCTGAAATGAGCACGACTCTTGAAGGCCTACACAATTATTTTCATAAAAACGAGGCAATGAGATATGTATTTCTCTGGGTCTATTTTAAGAAGAAGTCCGAAGGTCGCGTAGCTATTATTGCTTCAGTGCACGAAAGGGTTCTTATATAATGGCAATGAACATGTATCAATGCCAGTCGCTGCCATATAACCGTTGGAATTAGTTGTCTGTCAAGCAATCTACGAGAATGCTAAGGCTTAGTAGCTTATAACTAATTTATTCGCTTATTGCCAGGGATACTTCAGGTTTATACAACTCCTCGAGACTCTACATGACTGGGCTATGTGCTTTAATAAGTTTTGCTGTATGGACGTAGCATCAGCCTTCAAATGTGTAACGCATCAAAAATCAATTGACGCCATATCTTACTTCGGTGTTGAGTCTCGGCTCATTAACTAAATCGCGATCTATGTTTTTCGCTTATCATGTTATTCGCTTTTGGAAAATGCAAGTGCGACCTAGATGGCCAGGCCCCAGAGAACTTAACTTAACCCGCTGATGAGTATTCTCTACACAAACCAAATCTGTAATATCTCACCACCAAAGGCCTGGTTTTATATGTGCTACTATAAGTGACACAAATAAAGCAGATATTTTGTAGTGTTCCTGATATGTTTACTTCTATAAGGCGCAGTGCGTAGATCTCCAGCTGCCTGCTGAGAAATGTATTATATTGCGCAAATCGGAAACGTGGGTACATATTGGGGGTACAAGCACCCTTAAGAGTGTTTGTAGGCGAATATTGCTTACTGCGTGGCTTCACAATCAGGCGACATGATTAATATATTAAACTCTTTAACCGTGTGTACCGCCTGGTGTACTATATGAAGGTCCTGCATGGAACCCAGGTCTCAAGCGCGACCGTGAAAGACTTTGAAAGGTTTAAAAAACATATTCGTTTACCGATGATGTAAATTGTAGGATAATATGAACATTGCACAGGCAAGACGACGTGTTATACACAAATATATGAATGAATGCCGGCCGTAGCAGCACAAGACATATGAGTAAATGCTTTGCCGGAAGTCATGCCAGAGAAGGAACCATGAAACATTTGTTTGCTTGGCAGATAACTGCAAAACTTCTTGATGCGGTAAAAATATATAGTTTAACTTATTGTTGCATTCAAATTTGTTCTATACTGCTACGTACAGCTCAATGTATCATTTAGACATAAATGCCAGACTATCTCGCTGATGTAACTAGCTTGACGCCTGCTCAGTCACATCAACGGGTTCTCCTGTTGGCATCAATGCTGCAGCTATGGCCAAAATAGAGTCTGTAGAATTTGTCTTTTTTCGATCACTTTTTCCTTTGCCTCAATATTATACTTTGGCGGGAACAGGGAGCACCTAGAGGAAGGAACCCGCTCTTTGACAGCAAGTTCGCTTCGTTCTGTAACGTCGAAACGTGGCAACGGGAAGTAAAACGCGAACATAAAACGGATCAGAGACTGCATAAGGCACTAACTGCGTGTAGCCCTCTAGACAACAAAAAACACAACTAAAAGATTAAACGATTGACCGGTAAAAGAGAAGCGGTAGATGGATGAGTGGGCCGGATAGTGTAGGCGAATACAACAATAGGGTAATAGAATAATCTAGATGAGGAACGGGCCAGAGTGGTGAAATTAAAAGTCGCGCGCGCAGGAAATCCAAAAGAGTTGGAACAGCAGGAGAACCACCAATCCGACATAGCCAGAGCAGTAGTCGCAAGTAAAGCAACGTCGAACCGGTTGGGGCTGGGAGAGAAAAGGGTGGTATGTGGTGTGTGGGCTGGAAAACGAGCTAAGACCATTCCGGAATCAGTCCAGAGGATTTTGGCCTGAGATATTTGCATGTCCTTCACTAGCGTTCATCGGCTGTGGTGACGGACAACAGAAATGTCGACACGGGGCCACAGCATAGGACAGTAAAAAACTGCAGAGCTGCCGTAGCGTGCGACGGTTTTTCTCGTGGACGACACCCCAGCTGCCCGACTATCTACGGAACGTCGGCGTTCTCTCGGCGCACCACCACCACAAATCTTTGCGAGCGGCGAAGTAGACGATTCACGACGACTGCAAAGAAGATGAGGACAACACTGCAAGAAGATGGCGCCAGGATGGACGACTGCAAGAAGATGGCGCCAACCCCCCGTTGACGGGGAGCGCGGCAGCGAACCGCGACATGGTGGTACAATAATACATCATCAACTGGGCTAACTTTTTCTCCTCAATCGAGAGTGGGGAGAACGGCCGCTCGTTGGGGTGTCGGCCAGCAAACCAGTTTGGCCGGCCATTCGAGCGCGCTGGCAAACTCTCTGGCTGGCTACTGCTACTGTTGTTGTCGTTGACGTTGCCGTCGTCTCCGTGGATCCGTCCACGGCTGTTCCGAGTACTATCGAAAATTTAATATGCCATCCAGTGAAGCGTAACAATATTCGGCAAGCAGCGTCGTGGCAAGTTTCGGCAAATGGTGGCGCAATTATTCGTCTGACTAATTGATTAATTGTTTTGAATACAGGATAATAGGATAACAGGATACAGGATAATATATATATATATATATATATATAAATATATAAATATATATATTTATTTATTTATATATATATATATATATATATATATATAAATAAATAAATATATATATTTATTTATTTATATATATATATATATATATATATATATATATATATATATATATATATATATATATGTTGCACTTATATGATGAGAGCCGTATCTGTCGCCGTCGTTGAGTACCTTTGTCTGTAATCCATTCATTTGCGCGGGCAACCAGCGTCAACGGCATTCAGCTCGTGCGTTCAAAAACCCAACGGACAGCACCGTACGAGCTCAGTCGTACGACAACCACTCCTCCGAAGTCATCGCAGCAATAAAGACTACACAGTCGAGCCGTCAGAGAGACGGTAGCTAACTAGTAAGGCAAAGTGCTTGTGTCTTCTTCTCTTGGTGTAGAATAGTACGGTAATTCGGGGCAACAGTGACATAGACGAGAGCTTACGGTTGACAAGATAGTCAACAATTTGGTGCCGTGACCAGGATTCGTGACTCGTCTGTGACGTTTGCCGACCGAAGTGGCTGTTCTAGCCTGCCGTACTAATGCCCCCTCAGTGGTGGCAATCTGGGACAACTTGTTCTAGCGTCTACACATGCTAAGCGGACCGCCACGACTTCGGCGCGTTTTGGCTTAATTCTCGAAGACATCTAGTTGATTCCGTCGCCTCGTAGACTGTGTGAGTGAATCCAACGAACGTTTCGGAAGAGTTGGAACTCGGTGTCATGATGAGTACTACCGATGACGACAACTCGCACATTTCGCTGCGGCGAGCACGTGGCCTAGAACGCTGGCAGCTATCACGAGCAGCCGAGAAGGCGAAACAGTGGGACAGTGATGTATCCCGACCGGACGGAAATGTGATAGTGGACTTGATATCAGTTGTGAAGCAACGTCAACAAATAATACGTGAACTGGATCTACAGGTGTTTGCGAATAGGTCGTTATCTAATGTAATGTTAGAGGAGGAGGAAGCTCACTGTGCCGAGTATAGTGACAAAGCGATGACAACACTCGCGATTTTGACTCGTCTGGTTGGTGGCTGCAGCACAAGAGTGCCTTCTACTTCGTTGCCGGCGGTGACTCCGACCGCGTCGGCAGCTCCCATAGCAACACCAACCTTCAGTTCGGCTTGCTATTTAGACCTGACGCCCGAGATATTCAGTGGAAATGTATTGAAATATCGGTTGTTCATTAGCCAGTTTGAAAATTGGATTGCTCGCCGGTCCGACGCTTCCCCAACAGACAAGCTAATATGTCTTTTGAAGCACCTGACAGGCGAGCCGAAGGAGCTTGTGGCTTCGCTCGAAATTTGTGACAACAGTTACAGTGTCGCGCTTCAATTGCTGAAGGAGAACTATGGTAGGGTTGATGTTGTTCGTGAGCGACATTTTCATGACCTGATGAACATTCGTCGTGTGACAAACCCGAGCGATGTTCGTGGATTGCGGTCGGATCCAGACGTTGGGTGCTCTTAGTAGCCCGATTGACACGTATGCAGTTGCATTCTGGCCTGTATTACGTGCTGCTGTTCCTGGTGACCTATTCTTCGATTACAGCGAACGCCACCGAAGCGGCGGGGTTACAGACAGTGTTGAAGACGCGGGTGACTTTATTAATAGCCAGCCGACTAGTGTTCAGGAGGCTGCTGTTAAAAATGTTGATAAGTTATTGGCGTTCCTTCGGCGGTTTGCTGATCATAAGGAGTACATGGCACTCCTTCCGGCCCCTGCTACTCCTGAGCAGCCAGCCCGCGATGCTAGAATGGGACACAGCAGTCAGTGACACGACAAGGAGAAGACATCAGATTTCAAAACGAACTACGGTCTACAGTGTTGATGGCCAACAGCACCAGCAACATCGAGTAACGCAGCACCCACAGAAATGCAATCAACAAGTGCAGCATCGGTCACCTCCACAACAACGAACACATCGGAAGTGCTTCTTTTGTAACTCCCTTGATCACCTAACCTCTAGGTGTACAGCACCTCTCAGTATGGACGACCGACGCGCAATCCTTGCTGCAAACAAACGCTGCTATAGGTGCTTCCGCGCAGACCACCGACTGCGGGAATGCAAATCTCGGGTGTACTGTCACACTTGTCAATCGCACCAACATTTCTCGTCTATGCACAGAGAGGCCGCTGAAGACACACAGGTCTCAGCAGCGGTTTTGGCGGGCCCCGGCTCATTGGCGAGCACTATTCTCTACATGGCTACCGCGTATCTCATAAACGGCAAGAATAAAAAATTGGTCCGCTTGTTTCTGGATATGGGTAGCTCGGCAACGTTCATATCATCGAAATTAGTAGCACAGATGTCTAACGCTCAGCCACAGCAGAAGACTCGATTATCTGTCCAAGGATTCGGTGTGGATGAGAGGGTGGTCGACTCCTTTCAGTACCGGCTGCGCCTTCAAAGCACACATGATAACCAAACGATTGATCTGGTTGCACATGAGTTTCCTGATATTCGCGTGGACCCTCGAGTCCCGTCGTCCGATGCGTTGCGCAAGGCCCTGATTGCCTTCGGCAAGGACCACCAACTTGCTGATCGCTGCCTGCTCGAGCGCGACCCAGAACCACCCTGCATACTCGTTGGTATGGACCAGTTCTTTAGGGTTGTTTACCGAGAAGGTGAAGTGCCGCTTCTTTCGGGGGTATTCGCTAAGCGCTCACGACTCGGTTGGCTCATTGGTGGTCCCGTGGAAACGCGAGTAAATGCTACGGTGCAATCCGTCCAGGTACACTGCTGTTATACCACTCCGACCGCGTCTGTTGGCGACATCGAGAAACTGCGGTCGCTTGACAAGCTTGGAATAGAGCCATCTACAGAGACCCGCTTAACTAAGGAAGAAGAGACCCTGCGAATGTTGTTCGAAGCAACAACCCAGCATCAGGACGTCCGCTATACGGCAACTGTTCCGGAGAAGGATAGCATCGCGAACCTAGGCAATAACAAGACCGCGTTGCCACGACTCGATGCTACACTCATCAAGCTGAAACGTGACCCTGATAAGCACGAAAAACATAACGACACACTGATGACCTTACCCCGCAGCGGGTATGCCGAAGAGGTTTACGACTCCCAGGCTGAGGGACCATCTGAGCGTGACGAACCCAACTATTTGTCTCACCATCGCGTCGGCCCCTACGAGAGGTCTCGAACTGTAGAAATACTCGCCAAGCGGTTGCTGCAGCGGGTTGCTAGAATATTTGATCCGGTTGTTTGGATGTTACCGTTTGTGCCACTCGGTGAGAGTGAAATTGCCGTGCCAGAAATCGCGCGCTCGCGATTTGAGGACGGGTACTGGGAGATCCAAGTCTTGAATGGCCTGGCTACTCGAGAGACGTACAGCCATTCTAACAAGGGGATCGACGCCCATGGGCTGCACGTATCTGCGGATAGAGCTGAAAGGGCCTTTTCTGCCGCTGCTTACATTCGGACGTTGCACGACAGCGGCTCAGCCGACGCGGCTCTCCTGATGGCAAACTCAATAAGGGCCGTCCTGCACAAATCGCTCCAAAGAAGCTTGGTCAGTTTTGAACTGCTCCGATTAATTCGCGGCCAATCATCTACGCCAGCGGTGACCCCGGGGAGCTTCGCGCGATCACGCCTGCTGACTTCCTTCACGCCGCGACGCCACAGCCGTTGTGTGCCGCACTTCCACTCGACCCACTGGGAGGGACGGCGCTTATCGGTGACGGTCCAACTCGTCCTGATCTCAACCGCGCGACCAGGGCGATGACTCGCTATCTCCGGGATCTGTCCGTTCGATGGAACCACGAACATCTGCAGCTACGTTCGGCCAACATCGACAGCTCGGGTCGGCATAAGACTATTAAAGTGGGCGACGTTGCCCTAGTAAAGCACGATAATGTGCCGCGATTACATTGGCAATTAGTTAGGATCGTATCCCAGAATGTCGGCCGAGACGGACTCATTAGAACCTACCAAGTTCGTTTTAGTAACGGCCGCGTTTCTACCCGCGCAGCGCAATTGCTGCATTCTCTGGAGGTAGTTAATTAACACAGTTCGATATGGATTACGCGCCTAGAACGGCTATGAGGTTATAAAACGGGGACCGTTTTCCCGGGGAGTGTTGCACTTATATGATGAGAGCCGTATCTGTCGCCGTCGTTGAGTACCTTTGTTTGTAATCCATTCATTTGCGCGGGCAACCAGCGTCAGCGGCATTCAGCTCGTGCGTTCAAAAACCCAACGGACAGCACCGTACGAGCTCAGTCGTACGACAACCACTCCTCCGTCGTCATCGCAGCAATAAAGACTACACAGTCGAGCCGTCAGAGAGACGGTAGCTAACTAGTAAGGCAAAGTGCTTGTGTCTTCTTCTCTTGGTGTAGAATAGTACGGTAATTCGGGGCAACAGTGACATAGACGAGAGCTTACGGTTGACAAGATAGTCAACAATATATATATATATATATATATATATATATATATATATTATATATATATATATATTAGCTATATATATATATATTATATATTATATATATATAGATATATTATATATATATATATATATATATCTATATATATATATATATCTATATATTTATATATATATATATATATATATATTTATATATATATATATATATATATTAGGTTATTTGATACGAGCGGGCATATAGAATAGAAGGCACCTTTCTTCAATCTCCGTTTTGCATCGATTTTTTTGGAGCGATGCCTACTCTAAATAGATAATAAACCATACGACTAGAAGTCAACGGTTATGCTGCCACAAGAATTTTTGGGCAAACCTTAGATATCTCAACATGTCTGGACTTCGGCGCATTAAATATGGGCCCCTTCGGCGCATTAAATATAAAGGAAGTGGGGGGCCTTGGATAGACTAGATATTAAAACCAATCTCCTTGAAAATGTTTTGAATTCTGGGTTAGAAGCAGACCATGTATTTCGAGAGAAGACGCTTCTGCTTGAAAGAACCGAAAGGGGTGCATCCATCTATATCGTGCGCACTCGCACGATGAGCAGGTAAAGTCCACTTGACGAGCCTTCGTTTAGTGTAGAAGCAGAGCATCCTGTCCTATCCTGGATGCGGGTTGCACGTGATTCCCAAGCAGCCTGTTACACTGTCACGAGCTAAGCCAGATTCAGTTGTAACCGTTGAGATTGTCGACGTGCGCCGAGTAACTTAGCTCAGATCACGAACTCTAATCCAAACCTGAACGGGTTTTCTAATGAAGTGATCGACCCAACAAAATATTGTTCTGATTAACTTCTGCTAACTCGATTAAAGGCGTGTTTCTAAAAAATGCGTACATTTTCAGAACCACGCCTTGCAATTTTTTTTATTTTGAAATACAGATCAGTTAGGGTGGAGATAACACCATTAAATACCATATGTGGACTCAGGGCAACTTTGCGCATTAAAAAGAAGACGCATACATAATTTGTGTATGTCACCAGCTAGTGTCAGAGGTAAAACTAAAACTGCAGCTAATGGCAAAGACATAAAAAGTGGTGAACCCGCAATACAAATGTTAGTTACGTACCAAGGAAACCTTTATTTGTGTGCAGCAGATAAGGCCCCATAGCGTTATAGAGTTAGACCTGGTGGCCTGCGCCACCCGCACTGCGAAAACTCACTGCTGACTTTGATGAACTTCGAGTGAAAGTTCATTGATATTAAGAGAAGGCCCAACCACATGATGGCGTTGGCCGCCCCATTATTTGGAGGAATCATCGAGACTCTTCCAAGCCTCAATAGCGTCCAGGACCGCCACTGAGGCTTAGGCCAACAGTCCTCGAGCGGCTGCTCTAGCAGTGCCAGCAAAACGGGGGGGTCAATGGCAGTTCCCGCGCTCATAAACAATTAATTAATGATCTCTCTGGAGGCGGTAATGCCGTCAGGAGGGGTTGGAGTCATGTGGGGCGCCTTGGGTGGCCAGTACATGCCCTTAAGGCTGTCGCTGTTATGCTCTGTCTTGGCCGTCGTTATCTTGGCCTTGAGATATTCCGTTGCCGCCGCTAGATCAGAGGGGGGCGCACCGGACACAGATCTAATCAGGATTGCACCAGACTACGAAGGCTTCTTTGCCCGGGCTTCGTCCAGCTTCCGGTGCGTGGTCACCAGTTCGGCCTGGAAGATCTCGATGTCCCTATCTAACTCCAGCCGGGCTTCTTAAAAGGCCAGCATTATAGCATCCGCCGAATTTATACAAATGTGGGCGAGATGGCAGTCCGATCCGGATGACGCTCTCCGGGGAGCCCTAAATATAGGAATAGTAGCTACTTACATGAGTATCAGCACACTTATATATAAGAAGAGTTGTTACTTTCATGAGTGGCGGGTCCGCCCCGCGGCCGCGTCCCTCATAGTGGGCAGCATACCGTACCAGCGTACGGCCGACATTCAGTGCACATATATAGTCGAAGTGCGGTGCACGTAGAACCGGTGTGCGCTGTACGTAAAATGTATGTTTCATTTCATTTATTTAAAATGCACCCTGTTTGGGTATGTACATACGAACATGATATATATAACAAACATGGTAGAGATTAATTATGAGCATTCTCGCTGAAGCTGTGAAAGCGACACGGATTCCGTACAATCAGGTAGGTGGTATAGGGGACATGGACCGCCACAACGACGGCATTTGCAGTCCTCCTTGGGTTCATGAAACCCACCAGACCGGCATAGTAGATGATGAAATCCGTGAACACTGTAGCGAGTAGTGAGGTGAGATGACATGGCCGGAGAGAGTCCTTCCAGGCCTGGTTAGTCATAGCTGGTGATAGATAAAACTCTCTGGGAATAAGAGACACTTTTTGGGAATACTCATGCCAAAACGTGCCAAACTATGTTGGGTTTCAGATACCCGCTGCCGCGATAAGCGCTTTTCTGCAACGCTCAGTTACATGTTGTGAAAAAGTTGTACCACGAGATGAGAAAATTACCCCAAGATAGCAAAAGGTCTCTACAAACTGCACTTGTTCACCGTGAAATCGCAGTTTATCTGCGCGGGCTCGTTGCCCGCCACGCCGAAACTTAACAGCCTTGGTTTTTAGCACGTTTACTATGAAGCTATTCTGCGAGAAATATTCATCAAGTGCGCAAAGAGCAGCCTGCAGCCTGGTTACCCCGAGCATCGTAGAGCCGCCAAGAAAGGAGGTTTAAAAACCCGCTTCTTGGCCAACAACTCTGAGGAATCAGCCAACAATCCTGAGAAATCGACCAGCACGGCCAGTGAATGAATAGTCGCTTCACCGTGGAACAACAACGTCACACTATACCACCTCCGAAACCCAATCTCCAAGAGTACGTCATGAAAAGGATGCACGACCTCAAAGAGCTCAAAACCGTGTTCAGCTCACAGCACAACAACTGGCGGACGCCGAAGGCAAAGAATCAAAACAAACGCAACCATAACTAGTAAAATTGATGTGCGGTGCACGTGTAACTGATGTGCGGTGCACGCTCAACCGACGGGCAGGGCAGTTCAAATTTTGAGGGCCGACAAGGCGGACTTTTTTTCAGACTTTTAGCGGTATGTAATTTACCATCTATTCTGCATGAGATATCACTCAATGAAAAATTCGATTAACATCGGGGATCGACTCGGGTATACCTCATTAGATGACAACTATGTATAACCATCCGTGTCAGGAAGGTACGTCTGTTCTCGACGATGGTGGGCACGAGTACTAATCGCTTTTCCTGCCAAGGGGTTGTCCAACTACCCTGGTTAGCCTTATCGTCGGCAGGACTCGAATGACGGCGGCAATCCTTTAGTCAGTTTGAAGTTCAGCGTTATAAGCACCCCATCCATCACTGTCCAATAATGCGCTAACCCTGCTTGCTGCCGAGACTAATGACAACGCGATTGCGTGTCCTTCTATTATTATTATTATTTTATCTCTTGTCAAAGCGGTCAGCCCAAGATTTAGCATGTTCTACAAAATGTAAAGATACATATATGTAAAAAATATGAACTAAGACAGGAGTGAGATACGTAAGAGGTTTGCGTGAGCGTTAAACAGTGTAACAAGACATCGCTTGTCAGTTAGTAACATAATCCGCACGGCATATGTATTTTGAATCAAGCAGAGCACTATCAAGACAAGCAAGATTCAATTTGTAACTTTGTTGTTGAGATAGTTATACTATTTGTTTTTTGTTTTCAAACAAAAATCGTTGAGATATTTTGCTTTCTTTTGAAATTCTATTAGTACGGTTCTTATTTGTAGCCAGCAAACTCAGTGGAGTAATACCACAAATATCCCGCTTATGTCGGTTAGGGAATCACCAGGTTTTTAGTAGGTTTGAGAGTCCCACACTACCCAGACCAAAAGGTGTACCCAAACCATTATGCGTTTTTGTTCCTGCTCCCCTCCTGCAAAAAGAGCCAACAACCTAGAAAACTCGTTTTAATATGAAACATATTTTTTTCTCTATCTCAGTTGCCCCTTTCTCGATTCTGACTTTTCTCTCGTCTTCCTTCTTTTGGAATAATCTATTTTCTTTTACAGTTACTTCACATCAACGACAACGAAAACAGGAGTGTACGAATAAGCTCGTCTTTCGTCCACACTTTGCGCCTACGTTTAGCATTTTGTCGGCTCGCTTCTGCTAGGCATAAACAAGTTTGTGGTTAGAGTGCATGCCTCTATGTGCGCCTTTCTACGCACACACATATATCTACTTACACAAACCGAAATGAAGGTCGAAAGACATCCAAACACAAAGTCCATCCATTGTAACGACGGTGGTTGACCGTGATAATAATAATAATAATAATAATAATAATAATAATAATAATAATAATAATAATAATAATAATAATAATAATAATAATAATAATAATAATAATAATAATAATAATATTGCTGATGATGCTGATGACGATGATAACTGTGATGATGCTGATATGAAGTTGCAGTGGTCATGGCAATGATGCTCAAGCCGATGCTATTCCGTCAACTGCGTCAATCGGGAGACTGCGTACTCTGCACACTGTGCTCTGTAGAGTAAAATTCCCTACTGTGCGGTGCTTTCGTTAGATATTGTACCCGCTGGGCTGTTCGTTGTTAAGATGGGTAGAGAGGCCATGTACCGTTAGCGGCGTACGTTCTTTGTCGCACCAGTGAATAGGTGGGCTCGCGTTCCGCAGCAGCGCACGCTCTCCATCGGGCCGCAGGTGAAGGTGGTGATAGGGCCTTTGATGCCCACAGTTTCCGTGCGCCGAGGATCCCGCGTGCCGTTTCACATGGAGCCGCGCTTTGTGGCCCCTAGTAAAAGGCCCCCTGCCGGCGGTGTCTGGGGGGCAGATATGGGCACTAGTCCTACTAGGAAGTAGGACTAAGGTGTAGCAACAGTAGCAGCAGTAGCGGGTGGCATCCGGTGAGCAGGGTTGAGTTGAACACGCTGAACTGGAGCGAATGAGGAGAGGTGGGCAATCGTCCCGTGGGCATTCGACCGGCTGGAAAAGCGTGGCAAAAACGTGGAAGGAAGGAAGGTGGTGTGTTTTGTGTATCGACGAGTTGGCTCTTGCCGAACGGCTCGAACCGATTTTACTCCGCCACGGATGAATAGACGTATGTGCGTACGTATGAAACGTATAAACTAACTTGTATATATGCATGTACGTATGGCTACATAGATAGCCACGTTCCAACGGTACTAACATGTAGGCGGATAGGCAGACAGACTGCGACCGACAGACAAACAGACCAACGTTCTGCAACCAGCACATATGGGTGAATTTCAACAGTCAACTCAAACATGTTGTTGCGGCTGATGCAACTGTTGCCAACAACATTGGTGGCGGTTACGGTGGGAATTTCCCCTACCTTTGACAAGACGCACCTGCTATGCTGACAGCAATGCTTTCTCTCTCCCTCTTTGCTTTCGTTCTTTGCTGCACTTTTCCTTTGTCTCTCTCTCTCCTTCTCTCTCTCGATTCGCCTCTCTTCCTTTTATACTCGCTACATTTTGCTCCTCAGCTTCAGCTCTATCCAGCTATCCAGTAATTCTGTTCAAGGTAAATTTTCGATATGAATATCGAAACCACTCGTTATGCAGACATAGCCAACAGGAAGATGGAGCTGGAAGTGCTGTGCATATATATATATATATATATATATATATATATAGTCAACTAAATTGAGAGATAGTGAGCGGAGAATATCGCAATAGATGGCAATAATGGTGACGGGGGTGATGACTTTAGCCCGCTGCTGGTGAGGCTATTCGAATTACGGTCACAATAATAGTAGGACCACAACAAAGGCCGAGCAGATGCACAGGAATACGCGACCGGTTGTGGGAGGAACTTCACTACCAGGGTGGTTGGCGTTCCGCTGGCCAGCAGTCGTCGAAAAGGTGGGTGGTACAGGTGGTACCATCAAACCGACGTGGTCCATCGGCGTTGTAACACGTCAGTGTGGTGCCTGCTTCTTGCGGCAGCCACAACAGCATCTGCAGCAGCAGCAGCAGCAGCAGCAAGAAATTTACGCCCGCTGACCATGAAAGCGAATAAGCCACGGCAGCCCGAGGGAGTGTCGAATGAAGACCGCTGGAAACGGCGCCGGCGAGAAGACAAATGCGGGGTTGTCAGTGGGGGGTGCTATTGTTGTTAGTGGGGGGGGGGGGGGGTATTGATGCTAGTGGGGGGAGGGGTATTGTTGTTAGTGAGATTGTTATTGTTGTTAGTGGGGGTTGTTATTGTTGTCGTTGTGGAGTCAAACGCAGGCGAGGTCAAAGGATTCGTCAAATCGCAAATAGCCGAATCCGAAGCAGGTGACGTGAGGTTGCGCGGGTATAGTGGTGGTGGGGGTTCTAGCGTATATTATGTATACATAGTAAATGGCAGTTCGTAGGCAGGAAGGTGGAGTTACGCATGCATGTAGATGTATGTATAATGCTAAACGAATGCGATTCACGCATCCGATTAACTAGGATTCTCCGATCTACTGTGGCGGATTCTCACCTGGCGGCGACAGAGCAGCGATTGACTAGCGAACGCCGCAAAACTTTAGAGTTCCCGGTTCTGTCTTCGGAATGTGGAATTTTACATTAGTTCCGCAGTAGCTTACTAAATACATTGGCTACATAGGTGACTACGATGCCTGCGTGAGAACTGGTAAAATCAGGTAGCTAGGTGCGCATAAACTGTCGGCTCTGAGCTGCAAGTCAGTGCGAAATTCTGCGGAGAAATCTGCCTGTTCCTGGGGGTGTGTTGCAGTGATTCTGGGTTGTTCACCTATGCGTGAGCTTCGTGGAAAAAACGCCATTTTATGACTAGATGTGACATATTCAGGAGTTACTCGGTTAGACGACAACAATTTATTATGCATTTAATTGTGTGTCATGTCTTTTTTTGTCTATCTTATTGAAGTTGTTTTTAATTCTAGACCCCCGGGACTTTAATTCGAGACCCTAGTCCCCTGCGGGCTTGAAACTGGCGTGAATCATATCTTTAATGCACAAGGGGCTGGACATGTTGAGACATCTAGGCTGTCCCCAACAGTTCTTGTGGTAGCGTGGCCGCTGACTCCCACAGGCATAATTTACCATCTATTCCTAATGAGCATCGCTCGAAAAAAAGTCGATCAACAACAGGGATCAAACCAGCGGTACCCCGTATAGATGACAACCATGACTAGCGTATTAGACTCCTAGACCACGCCGCCACCCTGCTTTCAACCTAGCTGGTATACTTATTAATTACTTTTCTATGGCAGAATCCTCCACCTGCTTTACGTTACCCGAAATTATCACACATACTTCTATCAACTCATTTATGGAAGACGTTAGTGAAGCTTGTGGTTAACGTATTTTGTCAGTTAGCTTTTTTTCCTATAAAAGTGTCAGGAAACATCCATAAATCTCACTAGCTACGACAATTGAGGGATCATGCAAATCCTAATCCTAAAAATGCCAGAACAATTAAGTTTAGCTTCCGCCACTTCGTTCTTGAACGAAACTGTCAGAACATCGATATTTGTGAAGTAGATAAAAACTTTACAAATGTTTTACACTCTTTTAGAACAATAACCACAGTTCAGACAAGGGCGCTGTGTCTATGATATTGGTTCCTCTAGTATGACTTCCATAGCTTTTAGTTCATCACATTAGACGAACTGCATATAGTTATAAACGCTTATTTTATACGTAAGAGCCTCTAGGCTTTATATTTAACTAAAATATCCCCCTCACTCTCCACAAAAAAATCATAAAACTCTGCCTAAACATTAGTACAGACCTCTCCACAAATGAACTCAAAATATTGCTACGGTCATACTAGCTGGATATATATATATATATATATATATATATTTATATATATATATATATATATATATATATATATATATAATTGCCATCTACTGGGTCGTCGCCGCTTCGATCATTCTTGTTGATCGAATCTTCTCTAGGCGATGCTTATTGAGAACAGATAATAGAGCATTCCGCTCAGAGTCCGCACCATACTACTATAAGTTGACCAGATATAAAATGTTAACATGTGTATTTCAGTATATATATCAGGCGAATAATAAGCCCATAAATAAATGTAAATGTGAAGCCTTTGCAATCTGAGACGTTATACCTGTGAGGATTTGAAGACTACCTTGCCGGAAGTCTTATGGTCGTCGTGGCTCGCTGAAGTTGAACTATTTAAGAATCAACGCAGCGTCCCCCTTGAGAATCGTATCATTGCGTATTGCCGTCAAGACTTGGTCGTTTCCTTCCTACACTTGTTCGAAGATCCAGCAATCGCCCGCGGTTGCCCGCCCCGACCTGGTATAATAGCGGTCCACACTCGGCTATGAGCGTCGTTCGCAGCTGGACTGAGTCTCTCCTAAAAAAAACTCGCCCTTTGAAAAATCGAAGCGAGTCGAATTGGTCAATTTTCGTCGCTTTGCCTCACAGCGCCTGATCGTGGAACCGGCTGCGCGCTATACTCGTCTTCCATACTCCATAAATGCTGATTTCGGCCACTGACACGGAACCCCGCGGGACGTTGTTGGTCACACATACACGCGAAATACCGAGATATATATATATATATATATATATATATATATATATATATATATATATATAAATATATATATATATATATAAATATATATATATATATATATATATATATATATATATATATAAATATATATATATATATATATATATATATATTCTCTTATATAATCTTTCTCATTTTATGTGTTCTATGTGACTGTTTATATAGCTTGCTTGGTATGTCTATACTCATGTATAAGTGTTGCACTTGAATAGATCATGAAAACTTGAACGGCCCTCTAAACCTAAATGGCGCACTCGTGTGCTACTGGGCCCACTGGACGTCGAATGATGAGGTAGCTTCAACCCACCAGAGCTGCTCACCGATGAGGCTCCCACCGATGAGAGAGCTCATAGTGAGTGACAACGTTTTCCGCAAGCTCGGTACGATTTTTATCAGAACTCATTTTGAGTCCGTCCGCTACAGTCACATTCCGTGCCCAGCTTCATCTGCAGCGTCCCTTATCCAGTATCATTGATCGATTATAATCTATGCTCACTGCTTTCGTCCAAAAATAAAGCTCAGTTGCAAACATTTGTTGTACTAGTGCCTATATAATTTCCGAAGATACCGTTTTTATTTGTTGGCCTCGTTAAGCATCATATACGTATATATATGTATATATATATATACATATATATATACATATATGATGTTATATATATATATATATATATATATATATATATATATATATATATATATATATATATACATCATATATGTATATATATATACATATATATACGTGTTTATACACTGTTTCGATCCATGGTCTTATGTCGGTTAGACCAGCGCGTGTACCTAACAAGGGTTGCGTACTACTGTTGAGGTCTGAAGTACGTCAAATTAGGTCATGCTGATAATACTTCGATGCGACTGCGATATGCTGCTGTGACGGTGAAGAACAATGGCACCTAAAAGAACACACTTTGCAAACATTTATGCTGCTAACAGTCTGATCGCTTTTGTGGTAGAGATTTTGCCTGTGTCGCAAAAGCTTTGCACAATGCATAAGAGTTGCATGACTGCTCTCGTAGACAGACAATCATAGACGTTCGACACTCGACGATGTCGCATACAGTGTAAATGTGTCGCAAAGATCCTTCCACTTGCACCCTTACGAAACATGTCGATTAGGCGTGCCAGGTGCCGTACAGGCTCACCAAATGCAACATGATAAACCGCCTGTATAACTGCGCGATAACCCGCAATGACCAGTGGATCCTCCACACGAACGAAACTCGCTCGAAATTTAAGGCCTGGTTTGTCACTGTTGCAAAAGCAGGCCCTTATGCCCGAGAAGACCACGCGGTGTGTCTGGTGGGATCGGAAACGCGTGGTGCTCTCTATAAACTTGTGCTGACCGACGAAAGGATTGACAGTGAATAGCATTGCCAGTTGCTTGACGACCATTGTAGGTTACAGGGTGTCCTCGATAAGCAATCCAAACTGCAATTTCGTAGAGGAAGCACTATGACAACGCCTATCCTACGTCTGCGGCAAGTTGCTAGATTTCGCGTGCGCTGTATTTCCCTCACCTGCCGCATAGTACTGACCGTCTTCCTTCAGATTATCATCCGATGTTCAGATCACTTCTGAATTTTCTGAAAGAAAAACTTCTGAAGTTTTAAAGGTATCAACAACCACCTTGCTGACTTTTTGCATCTAATACGATGAATTCTGGATGCACTGCATTTTCCCATTACGAAAGCGTTAAACAGATGCTGTAGAAATACGTATGTATATATTTATGTATGCATATGAGACAGAAATATTTAAGGAGCGACCTTCCTGCCCGATATAGCACGAAAAATGTCCATCGAAATCCACACAATATATTAATATATATATATATATATATATATATATATATATATATATGTAAGGGCCTGAACGGGTTACTAGGGGGAAAACACGAATATTGACCGACACTGGTGTGATCCTTTTTATTTTCCGACTTCTCTACGACGTCGGTACAGCACCGCCACTCCGGCCTGTCTCTCAACACTGCGATCCCTCCACGACCGCGTCTCGGCAACGTCTCTCGATCACTGTAGTTCGTCAGCTCTCCTAACGGCAACAGCTTAGGTTACAGAAACAACTGCACGTCGGTGCTGCTGCCGCTACTGCTTCCCCTCCCCTCTCCTCTAACGCTTATTGAATCTACGTGCGCCGGTACTAGCAGACGTCGCTAAGCTATATCTCTCTATACCTACATCTCCGCTTACAATAACAATCTACAGCCTTACATTCGGCCATTCTGCTACAGTCGCTGCCCTCAGCGACGATAACCTATCATCAAGCATCATTTTTAATTTCTCTCTCTCTCCTTTTTTTTTTTTTTTGAATTTCTAAAAAGGTAACGCATCTCTGCAAGGTCTCCTTGTTGCTCGCATTTGTTTCGGTAAGCTGACAGATTGCTCGAGAGTGTGGCAATCTGCTTTCGAAGTCGCTTGTCCACTTCTTTGCCGCGCTTGCATTCGGCCTTATCTCGCTCAAGATGGCCTTTCGGCGAGGCCATTTTGGTCTCGGCCACGACACCGTTTTGCCGCTGGGACTTGCCGAGCACGGGGAACATCTTGTTCTTAAGGCGCAAATTGTAGTCGTCAATGGTTCTCTTGAAAAGACTGCGTAGTTCGCCGATCTGCGCCTCATACCCCGACTTCAACTCTTTAATGACCTCCTGGTGTTGAGATCGGGTCTCCTGAGCTTGATCCTCATAGAGACGGCGAATTTTGTCGATTTCCTTCTCGACCTGTATCACAGTCTGCTGGGCCGTCTCAGCACGGCTGCGCTCTCTCCGTGCTTCTTCTTTGGCAATGGTCACTTCTTTGGACAGCTGTAGCAATCGCGCCTGCAAATGATCAACCTCACACGGCGATCCTGTCTCATCTTCCAGCACAACAGCGCATGCTTCACTGCCGGTAGCCTGTACTCGGACGAAGTTAACAGTGCGAGGACGCAGCGCCTCTTCATGTTCTCGACCGCCGTTAACTTGACTCACATCAGCGGTAGTACAATTGATCGCATAGTGGCCGCGTTGCTTGCATCGGAAGCAGCGTACCAAAGCATCCCGATCTGCTCTGCCACTCTCACGATCAGAGTTCACGATTTGGCCGTCACTACGTGGGTCCAGTTGTCGATGCTGTTGTCTTTGTTGCTCTACGCCACCTGCGGCGGTTCCCTCACGCATTCCGACGTTAAACTGCCTCGGCGCTCTAATCTGTTGCTGTTGTTGTATCATCATCGGGCACCTGTCTCTGCGGTGTCCCACCTGTCGACATTGGTAGCAGACCGGTTCCGGCCTGGCACCTCCGCCACCTCCCACTCTGCGCGCGCCGCCGACGACCATAGTCCGACGCCGGATCTGCAACTCCATCGCGTCTTCTATGTCGTGGATCAGTGCGGACACACTGCTATGTTGGCGTGCAGCAATGCCCTGCACCACAGTTTCGAACTCTGGGCGCAGTCCGGCCAACACTCTAGCCTTAATTTCGCCGATTGACAACGACAGTTTCAACGCCAGAGCTTCTACTCTGCGTGCGAAGCACCCCAACGACTCCTGTCGCTGTTGCCTACACGACGCCAACTGGTCTACTAGACGGTTTCTATCCAGCTCACGAGTGAACGCAGATAGAAACGCAGCCTTCCACCCTTCGTAGGTGTCGCAGCTGTATCCATGTGTAGTGTGCCAGATCCGTGCTTCACCGACGAGCTTGTTCATGATCACGCGGCGGGTCTCACCCCATGACCATCCGCCGATCTCCCTTGCGATCTCAAACAGCCGGATCCATTCGTCCGCTGAGACGCCATCGCTCGCCGGGAAGGTCTCCACTTGGCCGCTGACGTCGCTGGCCGTCTCGATCCGCACTGCGGCACCCGGGTCTGTCTCCTTCTTTGTCGTGAACTGAGCCACCATGGCCTGCGTGGCGTTTGCCATTGCCTTCATTGAGCTCATCATCTCGGCTAGCATATCCATAGTCACCGGCGTTCCGCCGCCGTTCGTCGCCATTTTTGCACAGTCACCGGTCTCGCCCGATAACCCTAACCTCGTGCTGCCGCTGCAGCTCTGCGCTCGTTTCTTCTGCGACACGCGACGATATGTACTCACGTCGACTCAGCCTCACCGCAGCAGCAACAACCTAAGCAGCGACTCCGTATGCAGCACAACACTCAGTCCTGTTTAGCACGATTCCACCGCGCACCAACCGCGCCACCATGCTACTCTTCGCCGTGAACTCGACACCCTCTGTGCCTCTCAGTCAACCGGTTCGTGTAACCCCCTTGAAAACCCCACTTCTGAATTATAAGGGCCTGAACGGGTTACTAGGGGGAAAACACGAATATTGACCGACACTGGTGTGATCCTTTTTAATTTCCGACTTCTCTACGACGTCTGTACAGCACCGCCACTCCGGCCTGTCTCTCAACACTGCGATCCCTCCACGACCGCGTCTCGGCAACGTCTCTCGATCACTGTAGTTCGTCAGCTCTCCTAACGGCAACAGCTTAGGTTACAGAAACAACTGCACGTCGGTGCTGCTGCCGCTACTGCTTCCCCTCCCCTCTCCTCTAACGCTTATTGAATCTACGTGCGCCGGTACTAGCAGACGTCGCTAAGCTATATCTCTCTATACCTACATCTCCGCTTACAATAACAATCTACAGCCTTACATATATATATATATATATATATATATATAGGGAGAGAGAACGAAATCGGTGTTTATAATATTTTTCTTTTTGAAAGGTGCAAATAATATATTTTCATATATAATATACTATATTATGTATATGTTATAGATATCACGCGAAATTAGCTTTATATTTTTATGATGTTGACCCATTTTATCAATTCAGTAAAAAATTAAGTTTTTGAAGTTTCTTTCCAGCAAACAGCGACTAGGTGAATGGTAGGACTTCTGCCATCCGATACATCCAGCATGGCAGGAGACGCGGCAGCATCAGCAGCAGTAACATAATCTAACGTTGCAGTCCCGCTCCGGAATCGCCATTACTAGTATTACTGGCCTAAATATATGAGCGCACCGAAGTAAAACGAGAGTTGTACCTTATATACATATATCAATTACAATATATACTATATATATATATATATATATATATATATATATATATATGCGAGTATAACTAGGAGAGTAGTACTAACTGTATGTTCTGCTGTCTACAGTCTGTCACGGACGACATTTTGACGCCAGCGATAGCTGGCAGGTCAAACAGACTATGAGAGCGACACCCAGGTAGACCTCGGGTCTCGTCGACTTCAGCTAACAGCTGAAGGGCCAGTGTGTCTGGTTAAGCTCCAGGAATCACGGGAGCGCCAAGTACCTCAACACTCAACATCTATATCCCTCCCCCCCCCGCGCACTTGCTCGTCTTGCTCGTTTCTGCTGGGCTGCTTAGATGGCGCGCTCTTCTCTCCCCTGAACCGCCGTTGATGGCCAACGCCTCGTGTAGAAAAGTCGAGTTCACCACGCAAAAATACATGCATACATTTACATACGTTCACACGGCACCCCACACTCGTGCGGCAACTACATTCATACACACGTGCAATGTATACATTCCCGTACATGTATACATACATATTCGTACATGTTGGGGCATGCATACATATGTAGCGCTTGGTTGAAGCCTAGCGTAATTTGTCGACCTTTGGCCGACGAATGGTGATGATGGCGGCGGCAAGCTGAATCTGCACGCCGAGTCCTGCGGCGACCTACTTCACGAGTGCGCACCGTTGGAATGGCTAGAACAGGCAGGTAGAGCCGTCCAGGACGATAATGCTGATGATGAGAAGGTGAGGGGATCAGATCACTCACCGCGACCATCGTACCACCACCGCTTTCATCGTACAACTCTTTAGACTAGCGGTTGCAGGTTGTAGGAGATGTAGAAGCTATAGTACTGGACGCCGCTACCGTGGTGGTCGTTCCAGTCGTAGTAATAATAGTGGTAACAGTAGTAGTCGTAGAAGTAGTAGATGTAGCTAGTGGAGAAAGCCCCGCGAACGCTGCAGTGCAAAGACTTTGAGACCGACAACAGATATCGCCAGCTGAAAGGCATGTAGGCAGGCCTTTAGCTGAAGGCGTTCAACCCCTCACGGACTCTCACTCGTCACAGCGGGCTGGCTCATAACGGCCGCCGACCCCAACGCCACCGTCGACGGGCTCGACATCCCGTGGTGGGGTGCATAAATGCCCACCTATGGAATGTGCACCAATACTTTGTTGGTGGGGCGGGAAGGGAGGGGGGGAGGGTGTCGAATCGACGAGTAAACGGCATAGACGGAAAGGCGAATTCTTGAGGTTACATATCCACACCGCGCGCATGTAGCCAGAGCGTCTACAGTGCATATCTTCGAGTACATTACACCCATATAAAAACCTAGATATATATATACATACATATATATGGTATGGCATATCCGTTCCTGCTTACTATGTAGGTATACTTTACGCACCCAGAAGGCCATATTACTGCCTCATTCATATAAGAGAATATTGTTTATGTATCTGTATAAGTTCAATTTTTGCACTGTATTTATTTAACCTCGCTATGCTAGCACGTTGAAGTCTGTGTTGTTTTTGTTGTCTATCTCGTATATGCATACATATGGACATGAGTACTGCATACACGTATGTAGTTGTACAATATTTGGAAGGTAGCACCCGTAATGTAACAGCTTTGATACACGTTTGCCTCAGGACTGACTAACGCTGTCTGAACACCGTCCGTCTCTCAGCGTCAGTGATTCGCGCCATAAGTTCGTCGGTAGCATTAGCGCTTACGGCCGAAGGTGTTTCTGCGCTTTTTTCCGCAGTTGCGCGCATATCCAGCATCTAGACCTAACTGACTGATATGACATAAGTTTTATCGCGCCCTGTACGTTTGGCTTCCGCTTTCCGGCGCCCGAGTGCTTCCGCCATGTTGAACAGCCGGTTGGCCGGCTCTTTCGACTTTGAGCCGCCTGAGCCCTTATGATACACGGGGTACGGGTTGAGACCATCCACCAATTCAATCACCCATCCATCAATCCATTCGTCTATCTATCTATCTCTTCATTCATCGATAATCGACTTACACAATGCAGCTGTACACCTCGCCACAACCACTCTTAGGCTTAGTGCTACTATTATTACATTACGATACTATTTCATCGCGGCTATCCGTTGCGCTATTAACGCATGTGTTGCTATCGTGCTGCAATAGGTGGACGTATGAGAGACGGGGACTTGGGGCAAGCGGCTAGTCGCCCACGCGGAAGTAGGCAATGTATCGGTTGTCGTTGTCGAACTGGGCGCGGGGGGAGTAGCCATAGGACATGCAGTAATAGCATTAGTAGTAGTAGTAGTAGTAGTAGTAGTATGCGGAAGTAGAAGAAGAATTAGCAGTAAAAAGGTTTCGTAGTCGTCGTAGTACTAACATCAGAAGCAGGAGCAGCAGCAGCAACAGCAACATCAATTAATTGCAAGCAGCTTGGGTCTCATTGCGTTTGCTCTGAAGGCAAACGAACGGACAGACGATCAGAGATGGTTCGTTCGGGTGGGGGCCCAATCCCCTGACCACCGATGGCCGGCTCGCATCGAATACGTCTTTCGCTGGTTTGCCCCCTCGGCCTCTTGCTTCCTCTCTCTCTCTCTCTCTCGTTCCCGCTCCGTCTCCCTTTTACTTTTTCTACCCCCCTTTTTCCCGCTCAATAGATGTTTCTTTATCCTATCTGTCCCGTCGTCCGACTCGTCCAATCTGCCGTTGCCACCGCCGCCCTTGCTGCCACTACTATGTCCAAACGATGAGCCTACAACAGACTTCTCGGAGCGGAGTTCCAGCGAGGAACGGTCCGGTTGTCGACCGGCAATCTTGGCCTGCTGCTTACAAAATCCACCAGCCGAGACCGGATCGGGTCTGTGTGTACATCTCCCTCTCCATATGTGTGTGTCTATGTGTGCGTAGGTGAGTGAGGCCGCGTTAACGTGTGTCATAGTTAGGCCACGGTTCTCATCTTCGTCGTTTGGGTCGCCGCATCATCGGGGCCTACATAACAGGGGTGGGCCCTGACTATTCCCTGCGGTCCCGTGGAGCCTAGTGAACCTAGACCGAGGATCGGATGTGAGCGCCGGTGGTGGTGGTGGTCAACCCCACCACCGGCACCCCCACACCACTATCCCCCGCACCCCACCACCCCCGACCTTAGCCCTTTTATGACCGCCCCCCCCATCAGTCCCTACCACCCGCTAGCAGCATCCATACATGCATACCACCACCGGCAGCAGCACTCGGGCACCTCGACCAAAACTCGTGACGGGCAAGCGTACTGAAGGCCATGCAGGTAAGCGCGACGCGCGAGCGGCTTTAGCAAGCAGTACCCGTATCTGTAGCAGCAGTGGCAGCAGTAGCAGCAGCAGCAGAAGCAAGAAATCCAATCCGAAGCGACTGAACGAACGAAGGCAGAGAGGAGCAGATTAGCGCAATAAGTCATCGGTTGGTTTTCGTGTGTCTCGATGTAGCCAGTCAATTGGCAGAGAGTTTGCAGGGGCTACGACTTGAGTACGAAGAGTAGCTACTACGGCAGCAGAAGCAGTATTAGCAGTCGTGTCGCTAGTTTGGTGTCGCCGACACCGACCAGCCGTACCAGCAATGGAGGCCGTCCTGGCTGCCCGGGTGCCGGGGCCAGGGTCTTCCGTGTGACCAGCAGTGATGGTAGCAAAATGTGCTTGCTTCTTTTTCTCTCGTTAGCAGAACCAGTAAACCGCGAGATGATTTAAGGCTGTGTGGGAACCCCTAGACGTAACAGAAACACATTTACCCAGCCCGGAGCTTAATACAATAAATAGTTGTCCACAATGGGTTTGATTACCGCGGCATTATCGATGAAAACCAGATTTCTACTGCTCATACATACATGCATGCATATGTATGTAATATATACATTTACGCGCATGTTTTCAAATATGTTTATCCATCTACCGTAGAATTAAGGTATGATATCGTACATGCACGTAAGTAAGTATATGTTAATTTGTAGATAGGTGTGCATACATATAGGGAAACACATATTGCATATTTATAAAGGAAATACATTTTTTGTAATGTATACACACATATGTATGCACACATATGCATGTGTGCATACATATGTGTATTTTTTTAAGGGAATGGTTTTTTCCGGACGGTAAATTTGTTTAAATTCAGAAATTTCTCATTGAGCTTGAAATTTCGATAATTACACAATTTAAACAATTGTAACCATTCTGGGCATTTTGCAGAAAAGGCTATCGCCCGTATCTGCCCGCTCTTGTAAGTGTGTCAATATTCTTCATATTACATAACGGTGTTTAGTAGAATTTTTTAAAGTTTTAATTGTGCTCGGAGACTCATTCAAATACACATGTTTTTACTATATCCGGTTAAATTAAGCTCGGTTTTGCATTTCTTTGTAGATAATTTAAATGCACATCTAAGCAGATGAGGAAATCTGACATCTATGTTTACCAGGCGATAACTAAGCATCGAATAATTTGTCATAAGCCTTGTATATGGGTGTGTTACAACATTGTATATATATATATATATATATAGAAAGAGAGAGAGAGGGATGGCGAAAGACATATTATAAACGTTAGCATGTGCTCATATTTAGATATATGTGTACATGTGCATCTAAAATCGCCAAATGCATATATGGACGGCAGTTTGGCCAGATGACAATTAGTAAACACCCAATAGATTTCCAGTTGTTGCCGCTAAATAGCAATCGTTTAGTAGCTACAACTGGAAGTCTATGGACGATGCCACACACTATGCATCATTCCGCAGCCGTTTTGTTCTTGTCGACCGGAGCTCGCGGAAAACTTTCTCTTCATTGCTGCTGCTGCTACTCAGACTGCGCCCTTCGCCCAAAGACCAATTTGAAATCAGCGCACGAAGCCAACGGACGTTCTCGGAGCCCCTTCATCATTCATTTCAGCCGCACTGTGGCGCACTCCCTCTTTTTGCTGTTCCCTTTCGACGGCCGTGTGTTTTTAATAGTCCCGCCTAAATTCAGCATACTGCTCAACATTTCCCTTCACCATCTTCTTTTTTCTTTTTCTGCTTTTCCTTTTCCCTTTCTTCTTCTTTTGGTTTTGCTTCATCTTTTCGTACTCGACCATCGACAGAGATGGGACGTTTTTCTCGTTTTCAATTTTTTCCGCCTGCTCTCTTTGCACTTCTCCCCAGCCACCTCAGATGCGACAGCAGAAGCGACACCAGCGCTACTACCATTATCACTCTCCTAACTATTCGTCTACCAACATATCTGTCTACAAAACCCCTGTCTCGTTCATTCGATTGCTGGGTCACAGGCGCCGATCGCTGGCCGCTGGCCGACCATGCTTCGGTGTTCGAGCGTGCCAAAGCTATCTCAGCTCACCGCGGGTTTCAGCTACACTGGGCCGCCTATCTTCGCTGCATAGGACGCGAAGAGATTTTCTATCTAACGCGCTGACAAAAGATGAGGAAGTAAGGGAGACTCAACAAGAAGCGGAAGAGGACGAAGAAAAATATGATGAGGATGAGGTGCTGCTACGAATGTACATTTTGGCGTCGTGTCGACTGGCTAGGTCTCTCTTCTAGGCTAGGCCGAAGATACCCGGAATCGGTGACGGGGGACGCCCGGCGCCCGACTCTGCAGCTCTCTAGCCGAGGTCCCGACGAGCATCGGGAGCGTGCGACGCTGGGTTATGGCGGCCCATATGTCAATATGTGCGCTATACTACAGAGTTGAGTGAAGAGAGGTAGGCCGAAGAGGCGTGGAGAGGGGCGGGGGGGGGGGGGGTTGGTAAAACAAGTAAGTCATTTCACGAGTCGCCGACTTCTATTCGTGTACTCATTTGAGCTGAAGAAGATGTTCCCTTGGGGGAGAGAGAGGGGGGGTGAGAGAGAGTGGGGAGAGGGGCAAGGGGCAAGAAAGAGATAGACAAGAAAGTAAATGAGAGCAAACGCAGAAGAGAAGGAAATCGAAAGCCAGAGACGGAGAAGAGAGACAACCGTATCCATGTGGCGGTATTTCAGGCACGGTTCTCATGTCATCGCGTATCGTGCGGTCACCCCCCGAAATTCGGCTCCCTGTTCTACTGTCTCCATTGCTTTACAATCTACAAATGAATTGTATTGAAATTATGTACCATCTTGAAATGCAATGTTATTGCGAAATAAACCATATATATATAACTGGATTGCTTTACAATCATCATCATCATCATTATTATTATCATGAGCATCATCATCGCCACCATCATTATCATCATCATCCCCTTCATTGTCATCACCATCACCTTCATCGTCATCACCATCACCTTCATCGTCATCACCATCACCTTCATCGTCGTCATTATCCGGTAAAGATCCGCTGCGAGCTCTGGCTTAGCCAGCGAGATACTTCACCGGACGGATTCTCGTATCGTTGTATGTGCCTGTATAAACTTGTATGGATGTGCGGGTGTACGTCTATGTGCTGGTATGTGCTGCTGGGTGTGCAGTAGAGCGTCATTTTTTCGTATCCGGGAGCGGCCGGATGAGGAGATCCGTCAGTTCGTAATCACCGACCATTCAGATGTCGTCACACGTTTGCCTGTCTGGTGGGGCGCGGTGTGTCGTGCCCCATGATGATACACTCTATGATGTGCTTGAACGTGGCGATGAACAGCGTGCAGAGCTACGAGAGTTGGTCTGGTCTGGCGTTCGACTGACGCAACACAGTATGTTTGAAGAAATTGCCAACAAGCATATAGTTAGTTAGTATAGTAGTTATCTCAATTCGCCATTAACGATTTTCGAGCAATGACTAGCCTCTGAGCTTTATTCTGTTTTTCTAAACGGATCGATTGTTGGAAGCATGCACACCGTAGTCGCGTTTTTGTTTTTTTTAACAGTTTTAGTGCAACGATCACGCAGGCAAAAATCAAGCTTATTTCATTATCGGATACATTGGTATTATTAATATTATTATTGTTGTGGGCGCTAGGGAACCGTTAATCTATCAGAACGCATAACACCTGCTTAGTTACAACCGAGCTTCTTGGACGGTTCCGTATGGTAAACGAAAAATAAAATTATATTTCGTCTTTATTCCGTACTTGCACGAGCGAATGCACGATTTAACACGATTATCCCAAATATGCCTGAAATTATGAAGTGTCGTCCGTTTCGTACCGTTAAAAAAAAATACCTACACGCTTTTTTTTCTACTAAACCTTAAAATAAGTAGTTTTAATTAAATTACTTTTTATGTTAGCACTTTGGAGTGAACAATTGCCTCCCCGTTAACGTGTGGTTACGGGTATATCCTCGTAATATTAATTCTTCACGTTTGTAACTAACATTATTAGTGTATTGTCCAACGTCTTCTAGTCTTATAGCGTGCGCGCTGTCGAAACACGTTGAGTAAGCTAAACAATATATAAACCAACGTATAAATAATCTCTATTTTCTCTCTTTTGCCAACGTCAGTTAAATCACTATTTGGTTTATTTTGGCAGCTTTTACTGAAAGACCCAGGTTCAACCGGAGTATCATGCGAATAACATATCAGCTATGATAGTTACTACACTTCGTTGATTGCGAATTTTCTCTAGTTATGCGTATTACAATGATTTCATTTAGCCATTTTAAACTTTGCGCAAGTGTAAGAAGGCGTATTTGCTATAGGATTGCTGCACGTACTCATGAACGCCGAAGTAGATCACTGATGTGTCACCACGTCGTCGAACTAATGGCGTAAAGCAAAATGTTTTCTGCCTCTCCTCTCTTTGTCCAAATTGTCCTTTGGAATTTACTGCGTGCAATTACTGATTCTGTCGTGAGTATTCTCGCGCGTTTAAAACAATGTAGAGTATGCCTCCCAATGCTGTTTAAGTAGTGCGAGTTTAGTCACTCGATTTTGCGGCATCGTTTTTGGAGTTCCTGGAAATGCGTCTAACTGAGGAGTTAAATAAAATTAGAATTGCTCGGAGTGTTTCAAATGTTGCGCAAGGCACCGCTAGGCTACAGCTACCCCCATCCTCTAGTGTTGTTGTTTAATTAAGCAAGCGGAGATAGAAATTTGCCATAACGTCATAGTTAGGTTCTATCGGCTTTTCGGAGTTGTATACTCACAAACAAACACTTGTTTACAAAAACGGAGCAATACAACTCAAAGTAACAACAAGAATATTTAACTGCACTTTAGGCGCATAGTTATGCATATTTGCCCTATGTTCCTCTGCAAGAGCAACAGGAACAACAATTAACTTTAATTATTCAGCACCTTCTAGATATGTTACTTTATCTAGGAATAAACTGATTACTTTGATTATTTTTGCGTAGTGGCCATTTAACATATGTGCCTCGTGTTTAAATGTGCCATATTCTCTACTCTTAGTAAGCTCTCTTTTCGTATAGCCCACGGGGGCTTATAAGATGGTAATAGTGTGCAGGCCAAGCGAGGAGGACATTCAATTTATTCAATTCAGACTGCTGTTATTCGTTAGTAGTACCGTACAACGGCTAATTAAAGATTGTCAAGCAACCCCAGCATACGTTTAGCGCAACTTGTGTAGACTAATCGAAACGGAAAGGCAGCGCCCTTAGGATCTCCCACAACACCAGTCTTGAGGACATACATACGTTTACATTTATTCAAGGCAAGGGCCTCGACCTCAAAGAGGCACCGCCCGTCAATTTTGTCGTCGTCGTTGTAGTTGTTGTTACCGCGTTTATACTTATTGCACCTGCCACTAATGCACACTTTGCCAGAAGGTTATGTCCCCTCTTATAGCGTTTTTGCCACGCTCATCGCCTGCTTCTCGATCATTCCTTAGGGGCGGCGAAACGAGGGCGCCACATCGGGACCCACCTGGCCAATGAAGCACATTGCCGTACTCCTTGGGAGGGCATCGGGAACCCTCCCTTCCCCTCGGATTCGGGGGGGGGGGGGTAGAGCTAAATCCTTAGGCAGAAAGAAGAAATAGGGAATAGGGGCAAGTCGTCCCACCAGCGAAAGCACTGGGCGTTACCGAAGGAGGCGTCCCAAACTTAAGGGGCAAACATGGTCGCCCCAGCTTTGCTGAAGAGGCCATGTAGAACCAAGCTCGTATGAACTCAACTCCAACTCGACTCGCTTGGAGATGCTCTGCATGCCATGTGGGGTCGCTACTCGAAGAAGGGAAAGGAGAAACTGGGCTCGGCTGGACTGGGCCTGGGCTGAGCTAAGAAGAGGCGCGGCGGCACAGACACAGCAACTGGCTTTGGCGCGGGATAGCTAGCTGCGATGCTATTTGCTTCGGCTACTGGTGGACTCTATGGGATGTCGTCGTCATTGGAACGCAGTGGGCGCGAGAAGTTCTCTTTTCAAGTGCAAATAAGCCGGCCCATGGCGCGGGTGCTCAAAGCCAAGCAGCCAAAATGTTCCTCACGTCTCTCAGTTCTCATAGCAAAGAGACGCGTCTTGCAATGCGTCGGTACCGACCAGGCGGGGCCGAGGAATAGAAGGTAACAGTGGCGCCCGTACTGCTATGCTACAAGTGGTCTGCCGCTTCGGAGCGATGGTTCCACCCGAACATTGGTGCACCCAGTGACATCCGCAGTCTACGCAGGGTGCCAATAACATGTAGCTATCGTCGTGTAATGACTCTTCTGATGTTCACGTCTTTTTTTGTTGTTGTTGTTGACCAAATGACTTACATGAACAACATACGTTTTTAGCGAAACTGGGCAGCTGTACGCCGAGTTTATCCAGGGCAAGGAGGAAGAAGCGCGTTGTATGGCGAGGAAGGACTGGACAATCGTTCTCTATTAAAAACCGATTATGCTCTATTAAAAAGTGAATCGACATGTGGTCGTATCGTCGCATGCACTAAGACCGTGCTGCTGCCGTGTCTTAGATCTGTTCCGATATCATGTGTCATGCCTTCCGGGCGCCACACGTGATGGTTCTAGACATTTGCAACATGGCACAGAACGCTCAAATCCTTGTCTAATTACTTGGCGCATACCTAAAATATGACATAGGGTGGTGAGTTGGAAGTAAACTTATAATTAATCTACACCCCACTGATTGTACTTAATGCTGTTCTAATTACTTCTTTTTCCCGATTTGCTAGACTCGTTTGGTGCATTTGAGAATACTGCGTTAAAACAGACCTGCAGGATATGTTTTATGTATTTAGACATACGCATCTAATTACATATCTATCTTTTGTCTGTCTGTATGTCAACTAGATGCCCAGAAAGCGTGTCAATACATAATCGCGAAGACCTTAAAATCGGTTGCTTAACAGGCTTTGTCGCACAACTCTCGTAGCTCACAGAACTTGCAGATGTAAATTTCTACGGGCTTTCCAGTGCCTTTAGTGTATGTAGATAACTCAACATTTGTTTACTGTTATACTTGTGTGCTTGCATGGAAACGAACGTGAAATAGATCTGGGTGAATGTTGTTTGTGGTTGACGAGCAAAACGCGAAACGGGTTGCTCTTAGATAGCCAGCTAGATATATAGTTGTATGCTGGTTGGTTGAAAAACTAACACTGCCGGAGCTCTGACTAACGAAGGGCTGGTTGAAAGTTCTTTTTCAGCAGCAGCTGCTAGAGCTTTTCGGCCGCTGTCTCGCGCAAAGAGAGATCTCCGCGATTGTGAGTGCAGCCATCAAAAGAACGGCTATAGCAAACTGCTGTGTCCGTAACATACCGAGCAACTAGATAGGCTAGAGCTACACCGCTGAAACGCCAATGTATGCCAGGTATATCTAACAGCAGCCAACAAGACTTCTCAACCAACGACGCGAAACTTTCCTCGCTGGCGAAAAAGCGCCAGTCGAAGAAGCGGGCTGATGAAAGGCTGATGTACTACTGTGCCTCAGTTCTCTCTGTTCCCCTCTCATTCTGAACTCCGGTCGTTGCCGCCAAGTGGATGAGGTCTCGTAGCGGCGAATCTCTCATTCGTTCTCCGTCAAAACAGCGCATTGAATTTACCCTTACCAATGCAGTGCGGCCGTGCATACTTAGACGTAACGTCGCCAGCTGCTTTCGAAGCAAGCGCATGCATGATGCCGGAATCAGAAGCCTAAGAAATTTCGGTCTCAACGGAGTAACATCCCACCGTTGGTGTCGAGTCCCACACTGCTAGAGATAGAGACTCGTAGCAATAGTGCGTAACTGCATTTAATACCTTCTCCTCCTCCTCCAAAAAAAAAATATATATATATATATTGTACTTTCGTCATTGAGTTTTCTAGTTAGGCTATTCTAACTGAAGTTATTGTATTAAAAATATTGGTAGCATATTTTTAATGGTGTACCAAATCTGGCGTTTGGGTGCAAGGTAGTACTTACCAGTTGCGTTGAAGCATCAATTAGCTACAATCTACATATCGCGGGAACCCCGTCTAAGTCGCAAACTGAATCTCGCCCGCCGGAACTTTACCTTTCGACTTTACTCCCAAACCCAGCTGTGATCGACGTGAAATCTTATACTACCAGCTTTTGAAGCGCCACTGGTAAAGCTCGGCTAAAGCAAACAAGCCGAAAGTACGCCCATGGTACAATAAGCAGTGCACTTCTTGCAAACGTTATATGATTTCAGCATACATCCTAGTAGAAATTCCGTCAAGAGGAGATGCCTCTTTATATTAGATTAAGCCGTGTCTATAAACGAGTTGTAAAGAACGCCATAAAGGAACATGAAAAACGAAAACAATGCAAGCTCGCCTTGAAGCGCAATAACAACCTTGGTAATGGATGCACGCCGAGACGCGTGTCCCTACGTGTTCTATTCCGCATGATATATTAAATGCTCATTTTCCATCAAACGTTTGCCAGTTCCATAACCGTTCCGAGCTCCTGTGGAAATGTCAGTGTGGGACGAACGGGTTACTAGAGACCAAGTCAAACCCCATCGCGGCTCTTTAACGTTTCCAAAGTAGTCGAGGCGATCATAAAAGTACCCTCCGAGAAGGCCCCAGGGCCCGGTTACAAATTAACATCTCAAACAAGCGATTCTTCTTGCGCCCTGTTTCATTGCACTCCTTAACGAGGTAATGGAAACGTCCTAACGAAAGACCAGCCTCCCTAGCATTACCCCTAAAGGCGAAGGCAATCTGTTGGCTTCATCATCTTACGAAAGTATCGCGGAGAGAAAACCAATCTACAAACTTCCTAGCCCGTTCGTTAGAAAACTTGTTGCGAACAATTTGTGGCTACAGAAAATGCCGGTCAACAACTACAGCATGTGCCGTACTTCTAAATTCTATACAGCAGGCACTTCGAACCAAAGAGGCTTTTACCTTATTTTGTAGACGTCAAGGCGCCCTCTAACATTGCCGTACAAACGGTAACACTTGACAGCTAGCTTTTTTGCAAGGTTTTATTAAATATAGTGGAACGTATTGAAGGCATTTTAGAGAAAAGACAAGTCATCACAGATGATAAAGCTGTTGAACATCATATAGGCGATTAGTGTTGCCCAGGTTACAGTCTTAGCTCCTGCCATTTTTGTTGCGCTTTGGTGACGAGATGCAAGGTTGGCACTTGCGTGAATAATAAATTGATGTCCTTATGCAGATGAATTGGTGCTATAATCTATCAGCCGGTTTCACTTGCAGCCTCTTGCGAACTTGTAGCATTACGTCAGCCGAGACACGTTGGAGGTGAAGATGAATAAAGCAACGGCAACGAAATGTTGATGTGATAATCAAATTGGCATTAGAAGTCATGTTTTCGTCTCGAGGTACAAATCTTCTCGAGGCACATTGATGAAAAATTGAAGGACTACAGTCGTTTAAAAGCACCCTAGAGTCTCATGAGCTATTAATGGACGTTGCCGTAAGTCTTTTAACTTGAAGATCGTTCCCGCCGCTTCTTACGACACACAGGTAACCTTATCCTCCGAAGTTTAGGGCTTGACCAAATCTAGGCCACATTTATGGAAGAAGCGCTAAGCCGGGTTGATTTACACTTGGAACCCTAAATTATATAAATATATATATATATATATATATATATATATATATATATATATATATATATATATATATATATATATATCTCCCTACGCCAATATGTAAATTGAATATATAAATGTGAATGTTTAAATCCACGGCACCGATGGTCACTCCATCTATCACTCGTGTCCGAGTGGGAGTCTTGCCCGACCCCTAACGCGAAGACGCGGGTCCATCGTGTGTAATATGTAAATGTAAAAAATATCCACCAATATGTAAATCAATTATCGGAGAATAATGTTGGCCTCCCAGTGTACAGCCTAGTTGCTCTCGATGTCCAATGGTACATAATGCAGTGTCAAAACACTAAACTGTTTATTTTTCAATAATTAACATTTTAACTAGTCTCAAAAGGTC
>QVRM01005994.1:0-60000 GCA_003439945.1 Dermanyssus gallinae
CCAAAGCAGTGGAAGCTAGCGCAATTAGTGCTAATCCCCAAACCAGGGGCGGCAACGGGCTCGACACCACATAGACCCTTATGCTGCTAAACACCGCAGGCAAGTAGTGGAAATGTGTTAGTAGCGCGTCTAAACGCAAAAATAGAGGCAAAAACAGGCCTTGCCGGAACATCAATACGGTTTCCGACGGGGCCGCTCACTGCTCGACACACTGCAACGGGTTTTACATCACGCCAGGCAAGACAGCCGAAGTCTTTAAAAAAACAGGATATACGTGCTTTTAATACTCTTAAACGTTTGTAACGCTTTTAACCAGCCAATGGGAGGTTATCATTATTGCGCTGAAACGACGGGGAATACCCCCTACCTTTGCCGCATAATATCATATTACCTGGAAAACAGGACTCTCAGAGCGGGAGACAGCGAGTATGAACTAAGCTCGGGCGTCCCACAGGAATCCATAATCCATAAAGAAGGAGGCCAAGTACCTGGGGGTCATCCTGGATACCGGACTTGCGGATGCGGCGCATATCGCCCAAGCCGCCCGCAAGGTCGCTGGGTCGCGCAGAATCTTGCACGGATCCTTCCGCGCGAGAGAGAGAGGCATCTGAGAGATGGGAGACGGCTTCTGGCGACCGTGGCGGAGTTAACGGCGCGTAAAATCCCCGGGGCGATTGCCGACGGTCAATGGATTCCTCAACTGCTACCGGATCTGCGCCGGTGGTATGACAAGCAGCTGGGGGAGCTATCATACACCACGATACAAGTGCTTACAGGACACGGCCAGTTCCAGACATATATATGCGTATCGGAAAGACCTCGGTTGGCATCTGCGTGTTCTGCGCTTCTCCTGGGACGCGGACGACGTCAAACACACGATCGTGTGTTCGGCGTTACCCTGACACCATCATGAGGAAAAAGCTGAACCTGGAGGCGGCGAGACGAGCCCGCTACGACCAGGCCCCTTTGAGGGACAGTCGAGAGGAGAAGCCGAGGCAGGGAGAAGAAAGGAAGCAGCTAGGCCCTCCAGAGGATCTCGACGCATCTCGCCAGGACATGCAAGCATTGGCTGGGCAAATAAAGCGCTAGAAAACGAGACCCCTCTCGGGGTTGTCGAAGTAATGCCAATGCAATCCCGGGCCTTGGGGGGGGGTGAAGAGGATATCGGTTTTAGTGGGTGCGAGTCCTACACTAGCTGCTGCTAGCTGCCAGTAGCGCTTTTGCATTATTCACTTCCGAGACCTTCCAAAAAAAGAGCGGATACCTAACCTCTGGAGCAGACGGGGCTCCTCTTGCCTACCATAGTTAACTTTATAGTCACTGCAACCCCTATGTAGTACTTCCTACCGAAGGTATCCTGTTTATCGCTTTGGTTTAAGAGGTAACAAGTCCGTTTGAATTATGACGAGAATCTCCTTGGCCTGAGCCACCTCCACTTGACTGATCTCTACGTCACTCTTTCGAGAGACCGACAGCAGACATTCACACCACTTTTCTACCACGACTCCTTCACTATCGACGGTATGGACCGTCGACACTGAAGGAGCAGTCAGATCGTGCCATCGGGCGACTTCCAATGTTTGCATGTAACAATGTGAACATTTCTGCTATACCTGCCCTAGAGCAAAAACGCGTACTACAGCTGGGTAAATTATTGCAACAAACTCCAGAATTTCATAGCTCATTACTATCAAGATAATGGAACAGCAATTCTATGATACTCTTGCCGTTATGACAAACGTGGGGTAAGGTCACACGTGAAACCCACATGATATAAAAACTGCCGAACAACTTCCCCTTTATTGCCATAAGCTCCGCCATTAATTTTGCAATTAAAATCACATCTAACAATTGATGGACCCCCAAGTTAAAGACTCGAGAGCCCAGAAAATACGTCGTCAGTAACTTCTGCAGAAACAACATTAGATAGGAAGGGCAAAACGTAAAAAACGACAACATTAAAATGTGGGAATCTCGCGAGGGGATTCACTGAGCTGTGTCTTTTTATTCTGCTTGCCGATTTTGCCGGCTATATTCAACAAGAGTGCCGCGAGGCCATAGTTGTGATGTATGCAGACATAGTGGTCACTCATTACGGCCTGCGTGCTATTAAGCGCACTCTCTCTGGCATCCCTATTCTCTGGCAGAGGTGATCCTTGCTTAGGTATGCTACAGGCCGTAATCAGGAAGGCCATCGAGCTTGCAGGTACGGGGAAGACACCACTGGTACACGTCACAGAGGAGAGGCAAACAAAACCTTTCTTACGAGCTTTAGAAATCTGCTGCAGAAAGGCCGGCGACGGCAGTAGAAACCTGGAGATACGCACGAGGGTCGCTGACAGGGTCAACCAAGAGTCTAGAAATAAAAAAAATGTATATGTATATATATATGTATGTGTATATATATATATGTATATATATATATATATATATATATATATATATATGATATATATATATATATATATATATATATATCTATATATATATTATATATATATATATATATGTATATTATATATATATATACTATATACATACATATATACATACATACGGGACGCCTGCTGCCTTGGCCTTAATAGGCAAAACGAGTGAGAAGTGGCACATGAAAGCAGACCACCCGGTCGAGAGGACCTTCTGGCCCCGTATTTTTTTTATTTGCGGGAAACCCTGCGCTGGAGTGGGTCTAACTCCCCTTCGGGGGGGGCGTGCAATATTCTGGTGTGTAACGCGGAATCGCGAGGTGAACGCGTCTAATCGGTACGGGGAGTAGTGTGGTACCCCCATTCCGAACCTCGATAGGGGGGAGGGTGGGGAGGCTGCTGGCCTGTCTATTCGGGCTGGCGGGCACTCCCGTCAAAGGCTCGCGCGTATTAAATCGCGGGCGGCGGGAAGTGTAAGTATTTCTCTCTTTTAGTATAATATCTATAGATATATAGATAGATATAGACATACATAGATATTATACATATACATACATATATATACATACAAACATATATATATATATATATATATATATATATATATATATATATATATATATGTATATTATACATACATATATATACATATACATATACAGGTAGTTCAACAAGTTCTTAAAATAAGCTTTTCAGAATTCGAATTTTGGCGCGCTTTCACCGCTATTGGAAACGGCAACTTTTCGAATGCTAGCAGTCAAAATAATATGGTGATTGGCCGTTGCGATTTCGTTTGATCGCTTTTCCCGTGCAACGTATCGGCGTGATTTTGAAAAATGGAGAAAAAAAGAGTTTCGAGTGGTTATCAAGCATTTTTATTTCAAATGTTGGAATGCGACCCAAGTGAATTTAGTTAGACGAGTAAGTGAGTTAGACGAGGTGTACGGTGACTCTGCGCCATGTTTTGCCACTGTTTCCAACTGGATTAATGAGTTAAAAAGAGGTCGCAGGAGCACCGAGGATGAACTACGTTCAGGACGCCCAAAAACGGCAACCGATGAGGAAAACGTGGCAAAAGTGCGAAAAATCGTTGCCGCAGATAAGCGAGTGAACATTAGGGAGATAGCGAAGGCCTTGGGGATCAGTTTGGGTAGTGTGCATTTCATTCTGCACGAAAACTTGAAGATGAAAAAGCTCAGAGAAAAATGGGTGCCGCATTTGCTTAACCAAGGCCAAAAAGACGCGCGTGTTTCCGCTTCACAGCGAAAGTTGGCCAAGATTTCGAAAAATCCGTCGGATTTTTGGCGCAGATTCGTGACCGTCGATGAAAGCTGGGTTTATCACTACACTTCCGAGACCCAAGAAGCATCTCGCCAATCGTGTGCACCTGGTGAAGAACCTCCGAAGAGGGTGCGGACAACGGCATCGGCCGGAAAGATGATGGCTACGGTTTTTTGGGACCAACGTGGAATAATTCTGGTCGACTACCTTGAGAGCGATAAAACAATCACGGGAGAATATTATGCAAGACTGTTGGACTGCCTGAAGCAAGAACTCATCGTGAAACGGCCCGCTTTGCAGAAGAAGGTTGTCCTGTTTCACCAGGACAATGCTCCCGCACACAAGTCGCGGCAAGCAACGGCAAAATTGGCCCAACTGAGGTTCGGACTTATTGACCTGGCCCCTCTGATTATTTCCTCTTCGGACATTTGAAGAATAGTCTCGGTGGAAAGCGTTTTTCCAGCAATGAAGAGGTTAAGGCTGCTGTCAATGCCTATTTTCAGTCTAAAGACGCGGAATTCTACTCAAGAGGTATAAATGCTCTGAAATCTCGGTGGGAAAAGTGTATTGAGCTTCTCGGGGAGTATATCGAATAAGAGAAAATTAAAAACAAGATTTGGAAAATTCTTGGTTTTCATTTTAAGAACTTGTTGAACTACCTGTATATATATACATATATATACATACATATATATACATATACGTATATATATATATATATATATATATATATATATATATATATATATATACACATGTATATACATACATATATATACATATACCTCTTTTGACGCACAGGGCTTACGTGTCCGTTCTGATAACAAACTTGCAGCTCATCTTTGTTTACATACGGCAACAGTCGTCGGTGCTTAATATATAGTAAGACGGGCGGTGGTAGCGCAGACGTTGACCAGTCTAACGGCCTCGGTTCGAAACCCGCACAGTGTGTTTTTTTTGTTTCCCTTTTTTTATTGTTTTTTTATCTGCCCTAGTGAGAGCGCACAACTGTTAATTTTGTTGTTTTCTGCAGTTCCGCAGTTCGGGAGGGCCGTCGCCTCCACTTACTTTGGATATAGCTCGCCTGCGACAGTGCGCGTCCTCCGTGCCGGCGTCCAACGAACATCCACCAGAGGGAACGACCGAGAACGTCAAATCGACCTCGACGATGGATACGTATGTTTCATGTGAGACGAGCCCGGCACACAAGCCTAGCATTGGCGCCAAGCGGAAAAAGCCAGCTTCACCGCCAGAAAGCGAAGCCGAAACTCAGGAGAAGACATCGAATGATGGATTTGTGACTGTGACATCCCGAAGGGAGAAAAGGCCCTTTCGAAAGAACAACGAAACCTGGAGAAACTTAAAGAAGATTTATCGAAGGGATGGGTGGGTGCGTTTAAAATAATCATCAGAAGAAAAGAAACGTCGGAAAGTGCTGAAACAGATTTCCCCGAGGGTTCACTGCCACCCATATACAAGCTCATCTTTGCCTTGTCACCCAAGTCAAAAAAATCCGGAGACAGAAAATCAATCATAGTGTGGCTTCCTGATATAGAATCCACCTAGAAGCTGTTACCAATCACCAGCCTTGAAGACTTCGCAGTGTCGGCTTACTGCTCATCATTATCATACATTCGGGCGACGATTCAGGGAGTTCCAACTTGCCTCACAGAGGAAGAAATGTTAAAGGAAATAACACCGCTTGGGGTCATCTATGTAAAACGACTCATGCGGGTTTAGTCCGGTGCCTCTAGGTAAAACGATCCTGCAGTTTACCCGACAGCCCCTCACATCAAAATTTTTAGGGTTTCAGTCGCACCAGGTTGTGCTCGAACCTGGCCAGCCTAGGCTTTGCCACAAATGCCTACGGCCTGGACACTTCGCGGAACGGTGCACACAACAGCAAGTCTGCAGGAAATGTGGCAACCCTGGCCACCTCGCCGCAAGCTGCACAAATAAGACGCGGTGTATTAACTGCCGAGGTGCTCATGCGTCCGGGTCACCATCCTGCCCCCGCTTGATCTATTTCGGAGAGAGGAACAGATTATTCCTTAAAGCCAGAGTTTTGCAGCAGGTTCGGGTAACGTATCCGGCTGCTGAAATCACCACCAGTCGCCCAAACCCCACATCTCGACCAGACACCTCGCCGCAAAAGCCAAGTGAGCAGCTTGAACCCGAGAACCCCGACCCGCAGCTGCTTCCAGGCCACTCCTCACCAAGAAGCCCAAAAAACGCGCGGGAAGATTGCACATTAATAACGGGACGCTCGCCCCACGGCGCCATTTACCAACCATTCAACTCCGTAAGACGGGATCACCTCTTGAAGGTGATCGCAACACATTGCCCCGAGCTAACGCACCACGTCAGTCAAGCGTACCGTACGACTTCCTACATGGCCCTCTCAAACGATCTAATAGCTTCGGCCACGGGACTGCAACAGGGTGACCCTTTGCCCCCCCCCTCTGTTTTGCTTGTTGAGCTAGTTGACTCTTTTAAAAGCCCACTAAACATCTGATATCTGGATGACGGCGTAGTTGCCCACGACGTTCGGCGCGTGCTTGATTTTTGTAAGACTTCCGATTTAGAGCTGAATCCTGAGAAATGTGAGATCTACGTCACAGGCGATACTGCACAGACTTCAAACCTCCGCATCCTTCAAGCCTTATTGCCGGGATGTAAGGTTACCCTCGACAACGACTCGAGCTCCTGGGAGTTCCCCTTCGGCCGGAAAGGCTCACACACGCGCTCGAAAAATGGCAGAATAAGCTTAAGGAAGTCGCTGACAACCTCGCGCTGCTCGGCTCCCACCGCGCCCTCTTTCTACTTCGATCCTACTTCTTTGCTACGAGAGTCACCCATTTAAGCGCATGATGTACATGACGAAACATGAGTATAGTGTTGATTTTATTGCAATCTCAACATCGGTTCATACAAAAAATAAAAAAGTGTGAAAAACAGTGTTGCAAAATATTAGCAACAATAGCGCCTTACAGCGTATTCGATTCTTAGCAGAACTGTATGACTCGTTTGAAACTACATATTTTATTCTAGAAACGGGTTTTTCGTCCCTTTTTCTGAATCAAATCGTAAACTCGGTCTTTCATGGAGTTAATGAGCTGTTGTAAGTACGAAAGTGGAATATTAGTCCATGCTTGAAGGACAGCTTCTTTGAGGTCCGACAAATGAATTATATTGTCGACCATTTGCGTAAATCTGCTTTACCAAATGTCCCCAAAGATTTTCAATAGGATTTAAGTCTGGACTTAATGCCGGCCAGTCAAAAAGTGGCACTCATTGTTCTTGAAAAAAGGCTATAGTGCTAGCCGAGGTATGAAACGTGGCGTTGTCTTGTTGAAAAACTGCGTCAGGTCCCCCAATTCTTCTGAAGTGGGCTTCTAACTGGGAACCGACAATGCGCTGGTACATGTCAGAATTGTTTCGGCCCACAATCTCGACTAGATCAGACTACCCATTATATCCAAACGCGCCCCAATATTTCAGAGCCACCACCGGCCACACGTTTCGAGAACCATTTAGGTTCCTTCCGTAAGTCGTGCCAATAGTACTGACAGCCGTCAGGGCCATCGAGATTAAATTTCTTTTCATCCGAGAGGACGATGTTTTTCCACTCGTTATCCCAAGTTTGGTATCTATGCAAAAATTCACGCCGTGCGACAATGTGCTTCGGTTGCAGTCGCGGCATAAACTTCCTTTTCGCGTATCGCACGTTTTTGTCAGAACTTAACACTCGGTACACTGTGGATCGGTGCACTGGCACTCCCAAAGTAGTCCTGATCCTGCAAGAAGACATTTGGTCATGAGTAGCCAACTGTATGATCCTTCGCCGATCTCGAATAGTCAAAACTGGCTTACGCCCACTGTTAGATCTGCATCTTTGGTTCACTCCAGGGTGTATGAACCTGCTGGTGGTGCTCTTATGCCATCCTAATCTGGTTGCTATAGCAGTTACTGTATGACCGAGCTCAGCATATGCCTCAATTCTTGTTTTTTCGTTATCCGAAAGATCCTTTGTACGACCCATGGTTTAAACATAAGATTCGCCGTTAGTTCGGAACAACGACTAAGCTGTAGAATATTTTGCAGCTATATAACGATTGATTTAGCTAGACAATATTACTGACATGTGATCCCTGGGATCGAATATCAGCTGTAGTATTGACTATCCTTCACAAACAAGAGCTGTGTTGTTAGCATGTTATTGTTGCTAATATTTTGCAACACTGTTTTTTCACACTTTTTATTTTTTGTATGAACCGATTTTGAGACTGCAATGAAATCAACACTTTACTCATGTTTCGTCATGTACATCATGCGCTTAAAATTTCAAGCCATTCCAATAAACCAAGCCGAAATTATCGCAAAAAAACATGAGTTGCTAATTTTTTGCAACACACTTTATATCTATATATATATCAATATATATTATATATATATCTATATATATATATATATATATAAATATATATATATATATATATATATATATATATATATATATATATATATCTATATATATATATATATATATATATATATATATATATATATATATATATCTATATATATATATATATATATCTATATATATAGAAAATATTGTGATGATTTATTAATCATTTACAATACGTTTGCACACTCGGCAGTGCTCGCCTTAATAAAAATGGTGTTAAAAAGGTGTCACGTGAAGTTAAGAATCAGTTGTCCGTGTCCTTGCTTGATGGTAGCCCCCGCTCTTATGGATCCGGTGCGAGCGATATATCCTCAAGGTTCCTTGCAAAGTTAAAACGGTGAGATCCATAAGATTCCTCTTCGTGACGCCGAGCCCCAAGAGCGTCCTCGCAGATTCGGAGTCCCATACACCACTCATAGAGATAGTGATGGATCCGAATCTGCGAGGTTTTTGCGGGTAGGGGAGCGCCGCTCTTAGGAACTCGACGTCATATTTGGCGATCTTGTCTTGCCGTGCTTTTGCCAGGTCCCGGTTCGGGCCGCAAACCTCGGCATCTAAAACCCAGACCTCGGTAGGTGTTGTTATTACGAGGTCGGGCTTTAGACCCGGTGCGCCCGGTCGACGGAATACTCGCTCACGAACCACCTGATGACCCCTTTCGCGGAGAAGACGCGCCACGCGATGACAGACGTCGTCATGTCTCTTTATGGTTTGTTTGTGTGTTATATCGCACATCTGAGCGACATGAGCCAACGTCTCAGGCGCATGACACCCGTGCCTACAACGTTTGTTGTAGCCCGGGCGTCCCCTGGCCAATCTGGCACGCGTTGGTAGTGCGTTGATCCTGAGCTTTAGTAGGTTTAAATACTCCTTACCAGATAGGTAGGGCATACCCTTAATCCAGTAATGTACAAAGGGCGTTTCGTGTGCTTTTTTTAAAATGTGCCCCATCGAACGTGTTGTGTAGTTGTTGAGACCAGTAATCGGTCTCTTGTGTAGCGGTCTCAATGGAGGTTCCCAAGCGCTCGCAAAGAAGTCTTGTTTTCGCAAGATCTTTTTTAAAGTGCTCGGTGGTTAGCATCCATTGGACCCCAAGGTGCGTGGAATGTTGTAGTGCTCTCAGGCGGGAGAGGCGGATTCTGGGAATGAATGTTTGGAGGCAGGGGATGTCCAGACCGCCGTGTGCTGTGTGCGTGTACAGGTATGCGTTCGGCACCGAGTTTTCGAGCTTAAGCCATTTCGACTTAACAACCTTTCTGATCTCTTTATCTAGGTCACTAAGGAGTGCGTAAGATGGTCTGGGACCGGAGACCAGTTATATAGGGAGACGGGGAATGAGAAGGTCTTTCAAAAATATGAGTCTTTGGTGGGGTTTAAGGGGAGCTATTGTGAGTCTGTTGAGTAAGTTAAGGAGTATATCCTTGGTGGAGTCAACTCTGCCATTGCTGTCAAAGTCGACTCCAAGATATCTCCATCGATCGCTCATACCTTTAGCTGTATAACATACAGACCTTTATAGACAAGACCATAGAGAGATATAGAGAGGAGAGAGAGATAGAGAGATAGATAGAGATGATAGAGTATATATTTATACTATATATCGTTCTATTTTTATAATATATATAATATAGTTATATTTTATATATGATATATATAATATATATATATAATATATATATACTAAAGAGAGAAATACTTACACTCCCGCCGCCCGCGATATTAATACGCGGGAGCCTCTGACGGGAGTGCCCGCCAGCCCGAATAGACAAGGCCAGCAGCTCCCCCACCCTCCCCTCTATCGAGGTTCGGAATGGGGGTACCACACTACTCCACCGTACCGATTAGACGCGTTCACCTCGCGATTCCGCGTTACACACCAGAATATTGCACCGTCCCCCTAAGGGGAGTTAAACCCACTCCAGTGCAGGGGTTCCCCGTGATTACGGGGCCAGAAGGTCCTCTCGACCGGTGGTCTGCTTTCATGTGGCCACTTCTCACTCGTTTTGCCTATTAAGCCAAGGCAGCAGGCGTCCCGGACGGTACCACCGGGTGTCACCCGGGGCATTAACCGTCCAGCCCAGGGGTCCTCGTGCAGAACGATCCCCCCGTATTGGCAATAGCCTTAACAGCCCTCGAATGGGCCACGACAGGATGACAATATAACTTCGTTGACAGCCAGTTTCTATCGTATGCCTTGCCCCCCGGTTAGTTGTTAAAACACGGGAGTATTGGGAGTTTGTACCGTCTGACTAACTTACAAGGGGGCCCCGTGAAGGTCCCCGCAGCGCGCGGAAGTCGCGCGCCAGCAGACCAAGGCCGGTAAGAGAGTCATAATTACTCCCGCCACGCGTGGTGTGTGCGTGAACGAGTATGAACATGTTTTGATCGGGCTCCCGAATAAGTGCTCTGAAAACTAGGTTTTTGGATAATTTTGGGCTAGCTAGTGTGCAAAAAGCGCCCTATTGCGTTCAGGAATACACAGAGACACTACAGTACACAGTAAGTTAGAAAACTCAGTGAACTACGTAGGCTGTTTTCCAGTGTAAACTAGTATTTATTCAACGCTGAACACTACGTGAATAAACAGCCGCCTAACTTATGGGCGCGGCCATCTTGGTTTGGATGCATAGCAGAGTAGACGGAATGTGCGGCACGTAGACACAACACAGACGCGCGAAATTTGAATATCTGCAGGCGACGAACCAGTGATCGAAGCAGAACAGTTAAGGAGTAATCCGCAGAAATCAACTAGCGGAGATCGAAATAAAAGGAAATAAGGTAACTCACGGCAAGAACAACTCTCCAGGCATCCACTGCTTCCTCGAGGAGTCAATTTTGGTTTGAGGTTTAAGTGCGGCCCGTGGGCTGACTGCGGCCCGGTGGCCTTCCCCGGGTGGCGGAAATTGATCTCTTCAAGAAAGGCGGTGCCGTTCAGAGGTCTTGGTTATAGCGACGGGGGGAGAGACGAGTTCTCTGGTGGATACGGCGGAAGACAACATGCCGGGTAACGTTTGTTTGGAGGCAGGGGTTTGTGTGGACTCGGCCAAAAAGGAGGAAGTTTTAGAGGTAACTTCCCAGGCAAGTTGCTCCAGAGCAGGAGATAAGAGACATCACCCGAAATTTCGTCAGGAATGAAATCTATGCCTCCCCACCTGGCTAAACTGGTCAGGATGAAAACCTTGAAGAAGAAGAATAGAAGCGATGGTGTTAAGGCTGATGACCCCACAGCGAACTATGCAGAGGCACTTGAGAAGGTTAACGAGAGCGTCGAATCGCTGAAGGAATTAAAAGAGAAACACGGCACTGCGCATACTGATATTAAGAATGCTATTACAAGATTAGATCTAGTAATCTGGTGGCTCAGCGAGCAGCACGTTAAAAGGAATATCTGCGAAAATGAGCTGCGTAAGAATAATGAAAAAATATTTGAGCAGAATATTGTGCTCAGTACACAGATACAATAGTTAACACTTCAGCTAAACGAGAAAGAAACTATAAGCATTTCTGGTGTAGAAGGTACTGTCCTCTGCTCCAGATGCAACAAGCAAGTAGAAACTGAGCGAGTCCAAGAGCTCAAGAGATGCTGAGCTAGCCCAACAAGTTGAGGATGCTCTAGACAAAGCGCAAACAATAGACGACCTTGCATGCTTAGTGAATAAGGAGTGGCCTAAGGCCGTTTTCAAGAACTCAGCCTTCGCGCGGAAAAGCTTTCTCAGAGCAAGCCACTCACGCGCCATACTGTGACTCAGGAATCTGACAAGGATAAGGTCCTTCTTGAGAAACTTGAAGAGTACCCGTCTGCTGCGTCACTCATAAATCTTCATGTTGGTGGAGTCGCAGTCTTGCGGAGCAGCGAAGCGCTGGAGGTGGTCGATGGCGCATGCGAGCAAGCACAGACACAGGTGAGCCAACAAACAACCATGAGAAAGCTTGTGGTCGGTATGGTTGGAGCCGAAGAAACACCTGCCGGTTTGTTGAACATTCTTTCAAAGATTATAGAGAACGGCTAACCCTTCTGGCAACAGAGCCCCCTGTCCTGCATATATCTGAGGAATGAGACGGGTCATCGATCAGACGTGCCGTTGAAGCTTGTTGTAGGAAAAATGGGTGTTACATTTATGCGTAGAGGAAAGGCATGAGGACCCGCAGTTCTTCTTGCGGGCGTAGCTCCTGCCGCGCGAGAGGTGAGTCTGTACTGCCCGCTGATCACAGCAGGATCAAAGTGAAAGAAAATTCGACCATTGAGGAGACCCTCAATAAAATCAGAGGCTATGTTAAACCGGATGAAGCCGGTGTGAAACTCAGTCAGGTTATCAAGACAAGGGACGGAGATCTAATAATAAAGGTTAGTGAAACAAAGACAGGAGGAGTTACGTTTGCAGACATAATTCGCAAGGGCACGGATGTGGAAGTGGATGTACGACGGGGTCTCTAATTACGGTGGTTCTCCGTGACGTAGACCCTTTTCTGAATGCCGCCAAGATAGAGGCAGAGTTGCGCACGAAATTAAAGCTCTTCGCGACTACGGTTCTCCGCACTGAGGATCCTCGGATGACCAAGAGAGGGGGATGGCAGTGCCTTGTTACGCTACCGCGGACAGAAGGCAGTAGACTTCTGTCCCACAACCAGTCACCCCTAGGCAAATCAAATTGCAAGCCAGAGGAGTGGATCTCATTGCCCACTTGCTTTTACTACCAGAAAATAGGACACTTTGCCAGAGAGTGCACTAATGACAAGGAGTCAGACCGACGTTGCAACAAGTGCGGTGAACTCGGCCACACATTTAGAGACTGCAAAGAACTGCCCCCACTGCAATGCCTGTGACGTGGATGGCCATATTGCCAGTTCCATGTCCTGCCCGGCCTTCAAGAAGGCGGTCTTGGATCGTAAACAAGTTGCTCGGGAAAATCGGCACAGGACAGAATGCAGGCTGAAAAGGATGAGGACATGGCCCGCAGGAAACATCAACGCAAAGAAAAGAAGCTAGAAAAGATAGACGCGGAGGGGTTCATCACTCCGAGTTCCAGCCACATCGCCAGAGGCTTGATTGCGGCAACTAGTGCAAACCCCATCCCAACTAATGAATCAGTATAGCTTGTACTAATAGATTGTTTTCCCAGCACGCAGACTTTCCTAGAGGAGTTTACGAGAATAACCAATTAGAGAAAGGATCAGAAATGTATGCATCTGAAGTTTCTGTTGTAGAAGTACTACAAGCAGCTGAGAGAATCAGACAAGGTAAAGCTCCAGGGCCTGACGGCATTCCTCCAATGGCTGTGAAAGCTCTGTTCGAGGAGTTCCCTGAGGTTGTAGCAAAGGTGACGAGTAAGCTTATAAAAGAAGGGAAAATCCCGAAAGCATGGAAAACAGCGGAGGTTGTCCTTGTGCCTAAAGGAAATGGCGGTTATAGGCCTATCTGCCTGACTAGTTCGTTAGCAAAGGCCGTGGAGGCTATTGTAGCAGAGAGGCTTCGAGTCTTCGCCGATGAAAACGGCCTGTTGCCCGATGCACAATACGGATGTCGAAAAAACAGATCGGTTTTAACGGCTATTAACAAAGTGGTGGCTAAGGCAGAAACGCTGCACAGCTCCACGCCTAACACCCGCAAGTTAAACCTTGCAGTGCTGCTAGACGTGAAAAAATGCTTTTAACAGCCTGCTTTGGAAGATTATTTTAGATACACTAGTTAAGAGGAAGGTTCCACAATACCTGGTAAGGCTAACCTCGGACTACTTAAAAGATCGTGTCATCACTTGTGAGGGCAAGGAGATGCCGAGAACAGCGGGTGTCCCACAGGGTTCCATCCTCGGGCCACTACTGTGGAACATAGCGTACGACGATGTACTCCGACTACGTAACCTTTCTGTCGGAGTTGAGCTTTTGGCATACGCAGACGACTTGGCTGTGACGGTGCAGGCTAAGACGACTACAGAGGTAGAATTATATGCCAACAAAGCCCTGAAACTTGTAGAGGAACGGATAAAGGAGGCTGGGTTGGCTCTTGCTCCGGAGAAGAGTGAAGGTATTCTGCTGATAGAAAAGAAGCAAGTGCGACTCATCAACCTTGTCCTAAATAAGGTCCAGATTAGGATGGTCAGTGTAGCCAGGTATTTAGGCATATATCTGGACAGAGGAATGAGGGGTATGCACCATGCTAGAAACGCTCTGAAGAAAGCGGAGAAGGTGGCCAACGCAATGGCCAAGATCCTTCCTAACATTCATGGGCCAAGTAAAACAGGACGCAGGAGACTTATTATGTCGGCCGCCGAATCTACAGCGTTGTTTGGAGCACCGGTGTGGTTCACAGTGGCTAAAGAGTCGCAAGGGCTAAAACATATGTTAAGAAGAACACAAAGGACCGCGGCCTTACAGATTACTCAGGCCTATAGGACTGTTAGCACCTCCGCTGCACTTAACCTTGCTGGCACTCCTCCCTTGGACCTAAAGGCAGAGGAAAGACAGAGATTATGGGATAGGGGCCCAAAAGCTCTACTAGGAAAGTCAGAGAACATCAAAGAGAAGGCACTCTAACTGCATGGCAGGACGAATAGGCTGCCATTTCAGATTGGCGCACCCGGGCGCGCGTGCGCAACCTTATTCCTGACATAAAGAAGTGGTTGAATCGACCCGAAGGAGAGGTTGATCACTTTTTGACGCAGGTTATAACGGGCCATGGCAACTTTTAGACATATCTGTCAAAAATAGGAAAAGCCTCCTCGGACATATGCGTACTCTGTGACCTAGGTGTCGTAGACGACGCTGCCCATACTCTGTTGGTCTGTCCGGTCTTTGCGCAAGTCAGAATAGAGACTAAAAGAAAAGTGCTGGAGCGACTGAAGTTAGGCGGAGAGCTAAATTGTACGAACCCTTCGGACCTGCCTACTCAGGCAATTGCACAGTTTGTGCAATTCATTTGTAAAAGCACCTCTAACTGGCATATAGGAGCTGCAGTGGCACGAGAGGTACTGGTTAGAAAGGGGAACCTATAGCGCCTCAGGAGAGACATATTTGCAACAGAAAGGACAGAAAACGCCTGTGCCTCTAGAAGAATCGTTTTGCAGGTGGAGGAACGCAGTTTTATAGCTATAGGGCCAAACTTTGAGAGGTCTTCGGCCAATTGATTTGAAAAACACTCACCACTTCTCCTGTCGGCTCGTAGTACTATTAAAAGGAGAGCCGGGCTGACAGAGAGTGAAGCTTAAGGGGGGAGGTGCGTTTAGTGGGAATAAGTGGGCAAAGAATACAAAAACTTACCGAGGTCCCCGTAGTTCATATGGTCTCGCAAGTAAACACTCTACGTAAACTTCCTCAAGAGAAAGTATTTGCGAGTGCGTTCAAAATAAGCTCATGTTTTTTGCAGTGCGCGCATACAATAACGTATCAAAAACCACGTCATGAGGTCATGAATAGTGCTAAAGAACTTTTATTTTGGGAGCAACTGTAGAGTACATTGCCTAGTAGCTAAGTCAGTTAAGCTGAGCCAGCGTACTACTCTTCTAACAGACTCACTTCGTGGAAAAATGTTGCAAAACATCTCCGAAATATTTGAACAACTCACTAGACGTTACGATGTAAAATAACAAAACTGAAAACAAAAACAACATTATACTAAAACTTACGCAGTTTTGTGATAGCAGAGATCCACCTCTATGAAGATCAAGAGAGTCCTTTAAAGCACGTTAATATATGTAAAAAACTGCTAGTGGCCAATGTTAGCTCGAAGATGCAATGTTTCTAAACGTAATACCTATCCGTGTAGAAAGCTACCTATTTGCCACATACAGCAAAAAAGCATTCTTAATTTTAAGGCCAAATGGCCTACCTTCAAAAATATGTACGATTTTGCAACCTTAGTTCGTACTGTTATTTAGAGAAAAAGAAGCTAAAACGGTCGAGTTTCATTCAAACCACACTAAGTAATAACCCAGTCTTTGAAAAATAAAAATCATAATCAAAATATGCGTTTCAGTACGCCCAGGTACAACGTATAGTTTACTCACCAATTAAAACAATCTGCACAGTGCATCCGTGCATGATAGACAAAACAAACGCTGCCGCTGATGAGAACGAGTGCACACGAAATGGGACCGTTTGCGAAGTCAGGCAGTACTATTAGTAGGTAGCAGACAACATGTCGTTGTTTTCAGAGATCGAGGTTAATTGCTATTGTAATATCTAGGTTAGTTTCATATTGCAATGCTTAAAATAAAACAGTGTACGTATGATCTTTACTGTAAAAGGTATAACTTATTACTATTCCAGTGTGTGTGTGTGTGTGTGACTTACTACTATTGCAATGTGTTAAAGGGTAACAAGCGTTTTTTATAGCCATAGTTGACACTTCTATTTTGAATATACGCATAGCGATGGCACATCGATAACGAAGATTAAGCAATGGTAAAACATAGTGTAGGATAGCAGTGTCCGTTAAACAGCGCGGGCATAGACAGCCTCGGTTAGCGGCAATGCCGAATGGCGAACTCGTAACGATCGCCGCCCGGTCATGGGGGTGGTGGACACTACAACTGGCGCAGTCGACAGGATCCGGAAGAAAGAAAAGGCAGTGCAACAATGCACACAGGTCTGCCACCCCCACCTCCTGTTGTGCGATCCATGGACCGGCCAACAACGCCGTCGAGGAAAAGGCACCAGGCACGGAGTCGGAGGAGGACGGCGAGGTGACTACGTCAGGATGGTGACGAAGCTGTTCATGGAACACCACGAAACAGCCGTTACCGACGACGAATTTGGCAGCTGTTGCCGGTGAAGACAACGGTGAGTATTTAGCGGCACTGCGGTGACTGGTGGTGAGGTGCAAGCTCGACGTTTGAATCCTGGTGTTGAGGAGCCACCTCATTCTGGGACAACAAGGCCACAGGTGAGAGAAAAGCTCCTCCTCGAAGAGGCCTTGCGGATCGAACTGGACGGCCGCGCTACACGAAGAGAGGTGCGTCACGGATGCCAGATGGATCGCAGGAGGAAACGAGTAGGTGAACGAGGTTCGGGAAGCGAAGGGCCACCGGAAAGAAGCCAAGGCTGTCGGCAGGGCGAGGACGCGGAGCAGGTGGATCGTGCGCGGATGGAAAAGCCACGAGTACGGGACAGTCGAACAGGCCCTAACGGCCGCGTTACACGTGGAGAGGTGCGTCACGGAAGCCAGTGTGGATTGCAGGACGACACGAGTTGGTGAGCGAGGGCCGGCGGAACGAAGCGGACCTAGGCTGGCGGCAGAGCGAGAACACGGAACGGATGGATGCCAGGCGTGCGGATGGACGAGGCACGAGTACGGGGCCGAAATGTGCCCGGCAAAACAAGTGAGGAGCCGAAAGTGTGGCAAGTTTGGCTATTTCGGCCGGAAGTGTACGAACGCGGCAGAATGTGCAGGCGATCGGCGTGGAGGAGCGGCCACGCTGGGATCGTTGGGCCAACGGCGAATGCCTGGAGGCGGCGGAGGATGCACATGAGGATGAGCGAGCGCGAGTGGACGAACCGAAGGAGTACGCAGACGGGAGAAGAACGGCAGTCGGAACCAGGTTCATGCGGTCGTGCCCGGCGACTGGGTGAGTATACGGAGGCCAGCCGCCGCCGGGTGCGCCACATGATGAACATGAAGACGACAGCGCACCGCTCTAAAGGACGTCCACGGCGGGTAAGACGCGCACCAAGCCATTCACGGGAGTTCGTGAGTAAAGACGGGATAGAATTCAAAAAAGCCTGCGAAGGGGGGAGAATGTAGGATAGCAGTGTCCGTTAAACAGCGCGGGCATAGACAGCCTCGGTTAGCGGCAATGCCGAAGCAAGCTAAATCATGGCGCCAATTAGAAGATGCCGCCACCCTACTAGCGAAGACGCGGGAAGTCACTAAATGCGCGGGCAATCTGTGAGTGCGAATAAATGAGTTAGTAGTCGTTGGCGCGAGTCAGGCAGAGGACGTGTGTTGCTTGAGCGAGAGAATGGCGAACTCGTAACGATCGCCGCCCGGTCATGGGGGTGGTGGACACTACACATAGATTACTTGATAACGAAGCTTTCGCTGTGAACGGACATTTCTTGTTGAGGTTGCAGGAAAAGCCAATTGTAAGTTGCACTGTGGTCGCAAGTTGCTCTGCATTTCCTTTTAGCTAAGTGTGTACCAAGCCAAAAGCAGCGTAGTTGGGACAAGCTCAGCAAATAAAGGTGCACAGCGACGAAAATATTCTACCGCCCTAGATGGAGTGATGGTGGAAATGGTGGCGATGTATTCATGAGAGACAATGAGTGGTTTACCACCACACTTAGCTGGCGAGAAACGAAGTTCGCTGTCGGCGAAAAACAGACTCTTTAAGAGTTCAAGACGAACTTTCAGACCCGGGCAGTGGGTCTTCTTAAGGTTATGTTACGGAGACAAGATCCTCAAGGCAGAGTTCAAAGAAAGTTTCTTCTTGAAGTTGTTTAAGGAAGTGCACGCTATTCTCCCGCAGTGCAAGATTTCCGGTAAAAGCATAGCATTCTTCTGTCGAGTCCGATCCTAGACGCGGCAAAATACATACTAGCAATAAGAAAGCTAGGGGGTGAACTCCTGTCGATCACTTGCCCAGTGCTGGCTTGTTTCAGAGCACGCATTACTGGCGTGACCCCGGCGTTTTCCGATCAGAGATCAATTCAGAATTGATTGAATTTCGCGTTGTAGGTTGCTGTCGCCTCCTCGTTGGAGGGACGGCCAACCGGTGGCCGTTTGACAAGGTAATTCTGACCTTTGATAAGCAGCCCCCTGTGTCGGTTTTTTCGAGATACCGCTCACGCGTAAAGATGGTTAAGATCAACAGACTAACTCTTTGCTTTAATTGCTTAACAGTCGGGCATTTTCCGGTCGCTGCAAACTACGAAGAGCGTGTAGGAAGTGCGGTAAGCGTGACCATCTTAAAGCTTCATGTAAAAACTCGCAAAATGAACAGGAAGTCTTCCAACGGGATCACCCACCTGCCGAACCCACATAGAGAGGTGTTACAATGTTCCCTGGGTACCGGAAAGGCACTCCACAGGTAGTTCAACAAGTTCTTAAAATGAAAACCAAGAATTTTCCAAATCTTGTTTTTAATTTTTTCTTATTCGATATACTCCCCGAGAAGCTCAATACACTTTTCCCACCGAGATTTCAGAGCATTTATACCTCTTGAGTAGAATTCCGCGTCTTTAGACTGAAAATAGGCATTGACAGCAGCCTTAACCTCTTCATTGCTGGAAAAACGCTTTCCACCGAGACTATTCTTCAAATGTCCGAAGAGGAAATAATCATAGGGGGCCAGGTCTAGAGAATAGGAAGGTTGTTCAATAAGTTCGAACCTCAGTTGGGCCAGTTTTGCCGTTGCTTGCCGCGACTTGTGTGCGGGAGCATTGTCCTGGTGAAACAGGACAACCTTCTTCTGCAAAGCGGGCCGTTCCACGATGAGTTCTTGCTTCAGGCAGTCTAACAGTCTTGCATAATATTCTCCCGTGATCGTTTTACCGCTCTCAAGGTACTCGACCAGAATTATTCCAGGTTGGTCCCAAAAAACCGTAGCCATCATCTTTCCGGCCGATGCCGTTGTCCGAACCCTTTTCGGAGGTCCTTCACCAGGTGCACACCATTGACAAGATGCTTCTTGGGTATCGGGAGTGTAGTGATGGAACCACCTTTCATTGACGGTCACGAATCTGCGCCAAAGATCCGACGGATTTTTCGACATCTTGGCCAAATTTCGCTGTGAAGCGGAAACACGCGCGTCTTTTTGGCCTTGGTTGAGCAAATGCGGCACCCATTTTGCTCTGAGCTTTTTCATCTTCAAGTTTTCGTGCAGGATGAAATGCACTCTACCCAAACTGATTTCCAAGGCCTCCGCTATCTCCCTAATGTTCACTCGCTTATCTGCGGCAACGATTTTCCGCACTTTTTCCACGTTTTCCTCATCAGTTGCCGTTTTTGGGCGTCCTGAACGTAGTTCATCCTCGGTGCTCCTGCGACCTCTTTTTAACTCATTAATCCAGTTGGGAACAGTGGCAAAACATGGCGCAGAGTCACCGTACACCTCGTCTAACTCAGTTTTCACTTGGGTCGCATTCCAACCTTTGAAATAAAAATGCTTGATAACCACTCGAAACTCTTTTTTCTCCATTTTTCAAAATCACGCCGATACGTTGCACGGGTAAAGCGATCAAACGAAATCGCAACGGCCAATCACCATCATATTTTGACTGCTAGCATTCGAAAAGTTGCCGTTTCCAATAGCGGTGAATTCGAATTCTGAAAAGCTCATTTCAAGAACTTGTTGAACTACCAATGATGGGTAGACTTCGCTCAAGGATGTCTATTAGGTGCTACTATCTATAATCTATCTATCATTTGTTCAAAGAGTGTGGCTCTTCCGATAAATTCTTCCTCGTACACCTAAGTGCTCTCGGTGTCACCGCCTGTTCAGACCACAGGCCTAGCGATCCATCATGCTCGTTGCAGGCAACACTCATCATAGGGCCATATAGTGGTAGCAGTCACATCGCCAATTGAACCATTGAAAGATGTAGCTCTGCTATTACTGAGTGCAAAACTAAGAAATCGTATGTTGCTTTCAATATCCGAGAGTTCAAGCAAGACATTAGATTACAGGAGATTAAGACCCATTATGGTGCGACATAAACTTGACTTAAAGACCCACCCTTGAGGAACCCCCGCAGCGTTTCATACTCCTGGCCGCCGGCCGACAGTCTTCTCTCCGATAGGTAGGACAAAATTATCCGGCGAATGCATGGGGAGATGTCCTTGCGCCTCATCGCGTCCATCGCGTTAACTGTTCGGTCGCCTGTTCCAAAGCCCGTATAAGGGCGCCAAGCGTGGAGTTCCCCTTACGGAAACCGTACTTTTTGCGCACTTTCTACTGTCGTCATTCTACGGTTCCGTTGGCAACAATGTTTTTAGCGGCGATCAGCGAGACTTTCTTTAAATACACGATTTGCAGTATGTTGCTGACGCGTTTATTATATATATATAGAACAGCGTGTTTGAATCGGATCTCATCAGCACTAACTTGTTGGAACTGATTTTCGCAAGTTGCACAGTACGGACCTGCGTTCGCCCTGTTTAATTTGCGAATATTGCACCTGCAACGCACGTGTCGTTTCAATATCTCCGGCGAGAAAGCGTGATCAAAGCCAGTGTTGATGCCGTAGTGTTTGCAAAAACGTCTGTTGCCGATGGGGGTAGGTTCAGGAGCACATCGCGTAACCCTTTCAATTCATACATTGTTTTTCCCTCGGAATTAAAATTATCTTTAAAGTTATTTGTGATCAATGTTGGTACTGGTTTATCACAATTAATGCCTTCGTTGGCTGCAAAAGAAAACGAATCTGCCCTCAACAGGCTACCTGATTGATTTTAATACAACTGTTAAAAGCGCAAAACATTTACTGCGCATACCGTAGCCCTATCACCCTATACGTCCAGCTGTCGGAAAGTCGAATGGGTAAATGTGCACTATTCTAGAAGCATCGATAACTAAGGTTAAAATCACAATTTAGCTCGAACTACCTTGCTAATATATTTAAGTAACACAGTCGGTCGCGAGGTACCAACGGCAACGCCGCGGAACAAAGTCTAAAGAAAAGACTAGTTTAAAAACGAACAACAACCTGTTTGTCATCTTAGCTTATATTGCTTAACATAGTACTACTAATGTTGATTCTTAAAAAAATATACAATTTAGGTACTTTCTGCAAGCGCCTAACAGGCTTTTTTTTGTTCTGGGAGGTTTCGGTAATGCATGATGCACATGCGCCACTAGCAGCCTGCGTGACTAGTGTGAGACTCGCAAACCCACTAAACCCGGATTCCTCCCCACCCCCCAGGCACGGTATTACTTTGGCATTACATCGAAGCCGTGGGAGAGGCGTCTCTGCCGTTCTCCTTCAATCAGCTCTATCCCTGACTATCATCCCGCATGTCTACCTGCGGTTGGATAGGGGGATGCCATTTTGTAATCCGTCCTGTGGGGGTGCGTCGAGACCATGAGGGCCTGGCTGCTCCCCACCCCCTCCTCCCTCTCTCGGCTCCTTGTCTCGACCACTCTCCCGAGAGACCGGCTCAAACCTCTCCCGCCTGGCCGTTTTCTTGGCTGTCTTGAGTGTCAAAACAGCGTCGAACAAGTTCGTCGCCTCCCTCCATGCCTCCGCCGAAGTCATCATATGGGAGACCACCTCCTTGATGGGTCGGCCTCTCACAGCGGTTGGTGCTGCGTCCCGTGCTTCCCTGAGAGCATCACACCGCAGAACAGTATGCTCTACGTTGTCCGCTTATCCAGAGTCGCACAGTACGCAGATATCGCTGATGGCCTTCTTGATCCTTGACAGGTAGCTCTGGAACTGGCCGTGTCCGGTCAGAACCTGAGTCGTCCAGTAGGTAAGCTCCCCGTGTCGGCGGTCATACCATGCCCTGAGGTCCGGTATCAGACTCTTGGTCCAGTTCCCTGTGGTCACACCGGGTCTTACCTGCGCCCATTCCTCATGCCAGGCCGATATGGTGGCACTCCTGGCCCTGGTGAGATCCAGACCTTCGTCTAGATACATTTTACTTCGTTCAGCCACTAGGAGGTCCCATGGCAGCATTTTGGCTAGGACCAGGAGAGCTTCGGTCGAGACTGTTCGATACGCCCGGCTTACCCTGATTGCCAGCGTTCGTTGGGTCGACCTTAGTGCCCCCCGATTTTTCGCCGTCCGCATTGCCATGTCCCCCCAGACTGGGGCTGCGTATAGCGCCGTTGATTCGGCCACCGAGGCCAGGAGCCTTCTTTTCACCTCAGCCACCCCACCGACCCTAGGCATGATCCGCGCCAGGTTCAGGGAGACCCTTTGGGCCTTTTCGGCCACGTACTTAACGTGTGCCGATCCGGTCAGTCCAGTGTCTAGCATGACCCCAAGGTACTTTACCTTCTTTCTGATTTCTATCGGGTGGCCCGCCATCACGAAGTTAATGCCGGTCGTCCTCTTTCTGCCTGTTAGGTACATCGCCTCCGTCTTGTCGGGTGCCAGTTTCAAGTGATGGGACTCCATCCACTCGGACACCATTGACAAGGCCTCATTGGCGGCGCTCTCCAGGGCTCTTTCGGTCCTGGCCGTTATCATGAGTGCAAGGTCATCGGCGTACGCCAACGTCTCCACCCCATACGGGAGACCTCGTATCTCGAGCACCCCGTCGTAAGCTATGTTCCAGAGCACGGGTCCTAGAATCGAGCCCTGTGGGACTCCGGCAGTAACCTCGTACTCCTGCCCCCCTGCAACCAAGCCTCTGTCATCCAGGTAGGATGAAATCATTCGACGGAAATAGAGGGAAAAGCCCTTCCTCTTCATCGCCTCCACAATTACTTTCCAATTCATTGTGTTGAAAGCATTTTTGACATCCAGGAGGATCAGGAGCACGAATCCCCGTGTTTTAGGGGTCTTCATAGTCTCCTCACCCGCCCGTTTCAGAACCTTCTTTAGAGCCCCTAATGCGGATCTGCCCTTCCGGAAGCCGTACTGGGCATCTGATAGGGCGTTCTTTTCCTGAATCTCGTCGTTTAGTCTCTTGACTATACGTTCTCCAGGAGCTTACCCATGGCGTCAATGAGGCATATGGGCCGGTAAGCCGAAGGCCCCGTCTTCCTCCCGGGTTTGGGGATTAGAACCAGGCTTGCCCTTTTCCACAGCCTCGAAAATCTCCCCTCTCTCAGAAGCTTGTTGGCAAGGTCTTGGAAGACCTTAGGCCACCTTTTGACCAGTAGCCTCGCTACCTCTGGGGGAATTCCGTCTAGGCCGGGCGCTTTACCGGTTGCCAACCGATTCTGGGCTTGTTCGACCTCCTCCAGCGTCACCTCCGGAATGTCTTCCGGGGTGACCGAGAACTCCTAGTTTTCTCTCCGCGGCTGTGCCGGAAAAAGACCGGTTACAGTCTCCCGCAGCACATCCGGGGGGAGTTTCGGGGGAGGTCTCCGGAGTTTGGCCATAACTATTCGGTACGGCAGGCCCCATACGTCGCTCTCCACCGCGTCTATCAGCTCTTTCTCCGCTCGGGCTTTACTTTTGGCGATGAGTCCTCGGAGTCTCGATCGAGCAGCCTTGTACTCCGTCAATTGGGATTCAGCTCTTGCGGTCTCTCGCTCCCCGTAAAATCCCACCCGTCGTTTTCTTTGCGGTAACCAGCTGCGCGTTCTCGTGAAAATCCTATTTAGCCTAATGCAAGCCCTGCGGGCAGCTGCGATCCCTTTGTTCCACCAGTAATTAGGAGGGTGGCGGCTCCCATGGTGTTGTGAGGGAGCAGCTTTCTCGCATGCTGTAGAGAGTATGCTAATTATTTGATATTCATCCCCCACCATGTCTCCCAGTTGTTTGCAACCCTTGTCTATTTCAGCCACTAGAATCTTGGCGTCGAGTTTCCGCATCTGTTATCTCTTACTAGGGGGCGGGGCGAGGGCCACCTCGGGGGTACTGATGGTGAAACAGATGTATCTGTGGTCACTCATGGTCTCCTCCGTCTTCTTCGCCCTCCACTCTACCACCAGTGGAAAGGCCGCCTCATTGACCATTGTTAGGTCAATGAAGGAAGGCCGTCTGGCTCCCTCTGGAAAAGGTGGGGACCCTTCCGTCATTAAGAACCATTAGACTTTTTTCAGCCATCCACTCCTGTAGAGTTTGGGCCCGTCTAGTTGTGGTTTGGCTACCCCATGCTATGCTGGCTGCGTTAAAATCCCCGGTGATCACTATCCTCTTACCTGCATGTGCCCCCGCGCTCTGGGCAAGTTCCTCGAGAAATTCCTCGAATTCCTCCTCCTCCCTGTTGGGAGAGAAGTAGCAGCTATAGATGACCCCTACCCGGTCAATCTCCAGCCAGGAGAACCCCCTCCCCGACCCCCCGCCCCTAATCGCGAGGTTTCTCTCGGAACCCGTCCACCAGATTGCGGTATCCGCCTCTGCGTCAGATACCCAGTCTGCCTTCCGCTTGGTGATCGCTATGTTTGGCTCGGAAAGCAGGCGAGGCCTATGGACTCTCTGCGTACTATCTCATCGAGCATGTCATGCGCCGCCCTGCAGCGGTTAAGGTTTACCTGAAGTATCTTTAACATTGGTCGGATAAAGGGCCCCTACCTATTAAGTTCCAATCACCCTTTCCGTCCTCTGCTGGGATAACGGTTGTCTTCTTATTTTTAGCCCCCTTGTCTTTAGTCCCCTTTTTATTGCTCTTCTTGGTTATTTGGGGTTCTACTTGGGTCTCCTTGCCATCTACCTGTCCCTTCGCGACGCCCCTTCGGGCCTCCCGCCGCTGCTCGACTTGCTCCCTATAGGCCGGGCAAGACATCCTATCCGCTCGGTGCCCCTCTTTTCCGCAGACCAGACACTTTGGTGTCGTTGCTTTGCAATTGGCTACCAGGTGGTCAGGTTCACCACATTTGTGGCATACCCGAGGCACCTGGCTCTCTGCTTTGCAGTCTTGGGCCTTATGGCCCGGCCTATGACACTTGTAGCAGTTGGGGAGCCTAATCCACTCCTCAGGTCTGCACCACCTCGAGCCCAGCTTAAGGGTCTTGTGGGAGCATATGGCTCTTGCCGCCGCCGGGGACGCCGTAACCAGTGCGTACCAAACTTCAGCTCTTCCGAGCCTTGGCTCGGTAGCTGTGATCTTGGCGCCGGCCGGAAGCTGCAAGGCCTTTTGCAGATCGCTTTCGACCTGCTCCCCGTCCAAGAGTGGGTCAATCCCCCACAGGGCGATGGTCTGCCCCTGGTTAAGCTCTCGGCAGTCGGCCTGCATCTTTGCAGATTCCCGAATGGCCGCCGCCATTTTCTCTCCTGCGCCCTTTTCACTCTCCGCTATTCTAATTATAAGGTCACCCTCCTTACTTTTAACTACCCCCCTATCCGTTATCCCGGCGCCTTCCTGCTGCCTGACTTGTTCTTTAACACCCCGGAGAGTGTCGGCGAAGGTTTTTCCCTCTTCGACCTTAACCCTGAGGGTGCTCCTTGCTCCCTGCTCCGCCCGGGTGGTAGTCTCCGGTTTGGCTCCGGTCTTCCTTGTTTGTCTCGAACAAACCTCTAGGAGGCCACTGCCGTCGCCGGTCTTACGGCAGCAGATTTCCAGAGCCTGTAGAAGCATCTGTGTACGGCGCTCCTTTGTGACGTGCATCAACGGGGGTTTCTCCCCGCCAGCCAGCCCCAGCGCTTGTCCCACAACAGCTTGGAGCACCCCCAGGGTCGTGGTCCCTAGTTCTTCTTCCGGGTTTATCACTCCCACTACCAAGTACCTAACAAGCTAGCAAATACTTACTACATCCATATGTCCACATACAGATATTGGGTGTATTGAACAACATCGTCGAATGAGAATAAATGTCAGTCTCCTTTCTATAAGATTTTCTGATTAATGCGAGATCGATTCGTCTCCTAATTGATCAATTGATGACCTCTTGGCACTGACGTGGCTTCAGATGATTGGCTTACCTTCCAAATAATTAAAACAACTGCGTCAAAAGTCACAATAGCCAATCGATGTTTTCTTGTTGAGCGGATGAAAGAAAGCTATCAACTGAGAAACCAAAACAATATTGATTTCTTTCGTGCTGTGTGTGTGTAGCGGTAGTGCTCTGTCTGGTCGTTTTATTTTGCCTGTGAATCAGCATCAAATCGTTCTGATTTAACACTTATATCAAGTCGTATGAACCACGAGAAGGATGTAAGCAAACATTTCATGATTCTGTGTAATATAATACATACGCAAACAAATGTCTCTGATATATCAACTCTACGGTATAGATTGCAATTGAAATCTTAAAAGACTTCTTGTGTTGTTTGTTGTCATTTGCTGGTTTTCTTTTATTTATTTATTTTTCTGTAAGGCAATTGCCCGTGTACGGTTTTTTCATGCCATGACTAATTTTATTCCACTCCGGCATTTACCTTGTCTAAATTGGAAACCATGCAAACCAATTTAGTAGTGGCCGGCCTGGGTCTCGAATCCAGTCCTCCCGAATGCAAGGCAAAGGATTTGCCACTAAGCCATTTTGCTCGGTTATCTAAAAAATTAAACATTAAAACGTTAAAATTCTAAATTAAACACTGTTGCGGTACTTCTTAAAAATATCTCACAAAGTACCATATAATAAACTACTCCATCATTTCAGAAATGACCATACATAATTTCAAAGCTCTCGGGTATATTTGACTACTAATACATCGTATTTGTATCGCTAATTAATAATGCACTATAACGTACACCTACTTAGAATACATATGGAACATATTATTGTTGAATTAAGTAAGCTTTCTCTCTCCCAGTTCTCTCCCGCGCTTTTTGTTCAACACAAGATGGTTTACCTCCCTCTTGCAGTACCAGAACAAAAATTTGGGCATCAGAAAAGCATCACATAACATTCCGTCGCTTACGGTCAAGTAGACCGGACGTGCCTGCGGCTTGCTCCCGAAAAAGTGTACTCTCTCTTCGTTTGTAGTGTTTGTAGGGTGGTCTTTCTTGCACGCGACTTTCTCCGTGTAACCGTGCACCTACCGAGCAGTGCCTTTTTCCAAAACAACCTGAAACAATAACGTTTTGTGACAGCCTTCTAAGTAGTGAATCACTCTTCGTGAAGCCTCATAGGTTGCTGTGTCACTTGATACTGTGCCGGACACACTTGACTGTTTTTTTGCGGTGTCCAGGTCACTGCCGTATAACTCGGAATCGATTTCCGCCCATCCCAATCATGAACATGCAAGGAGTAAAACGTAAACAAACAAACTCGGACCAAAACATTGAGGGTTCGAACAATTCCAAAAAGCTCAAAGATAACCTTGCCTGCCCAAATTGCAACCTGACACTAGGAAGAGCTACTCAAATGAAATGCATTGAGTGTCAGTTGTGGGTGCATCTGAAGTGTACGTCCTACTTATATGCAGAAGCGAAGAAGGATGAGGTAAAGAACACTTATAACTGTGCAAAGTGTAGTCCCCCGTTGCCAGACGACAATGCAGATGACGATATGGACTTAGAGTCTGATGTGCTGACCCTTGTGAAATATCTCACCAACCAAATGAAAACGTTACAGTCAGCTGTTGGCCAGCTGGTGACAAAGAACACGGAACTAGAAATAAAAAACAACCGCCTGGAGAAGAAAATTGATGAACTGCTGCAGTCTCAACAGATACAGGTGTCAAGGCAAAATAACCAGACAGAAGGAAACCGTGCTGCAAGTCTATCGCGCGGCCGCAGTCTGAACCGTCCCCTTGTCCCAAATCGAAATCGGAGCCATTCTCGCTCTGGTCTGCCTACTGTCCGACCCCCCCCCCCCAATTGTCACTCTAAAGCAGAAAACTGGAAATAGTGAGTCCTGGAACAAGATGGAACACAAACGGCGTCGAGTTGGGCACGTTGGTGCCCGGTCTGATCAGGGACCAGCGACCCTACGGCGCGAGTTCGTTCGTCTCTGTACTGAAAGGGTATTTATCTCTGGACAAAACGCTGCGCTTTCGGCAACAGAACTACACCGACACCTGTCGTCATCCGGTATATTTCCGCTTGTTGTAAAGAAAATAAAAACTAGATATTCCCACTGCAGTTCGTTCTATGTGGAGAAACCGGACTGCGATGCCGATAAAGTATTCGAACAGTCTGTTTGGAATTCTGGAGTTATAATAAAAGAGTTCTCTGACCGCCTGAGAGAGAGTGACGTCATCGACTCTCATTCTGCCCAATGACCATCAGGGAAATCGTTACACCCCAACGCAGACGTAAGAACAATAATGAGCCTAGCCTAGAAAATATTTACAACGAACAACGTACAGACAAATTACCTGAACTGAAATGCATTCTTTTAGACGCGCGTTCTTTGAAAAAACAGCGCAATCGACTGTCTGACTAAGTATATGATAGCTCTCAAAATCGACATTGCCTTCATAACAGAAACCTGGCTTGATGGGATTTCGTGTGCTGAACTATCTGCCAATGGCAGATTTGAGGTCTTTCGCAAAGATCGAAATGCCCAATCCGGAGGTGGAGTTCTGCTTTTAGTCGAAGCCCAAATACCCTGTGCCCCGGTGACCGTCATGACATCATCTGAGGCAGTTCCGTCGATCTTCTGCTGCCCAGCAGCCAAGTGCGGCACATCTGATTTTATTTTAGCCCTTCTGGTACAGCAGCAGAGCTCTATCGTAACATGGTCACACTTGTCACCGACTTGGAACCACTCACCTCCATTGGCAGCAACGTCGTTGTTGCTGGTGACTTCAACCAAGGCGACATTGATTGGACTAACTCCATCTCTTCGTACCGGGAGTCCAATAAGGACGGCCATGAGGTGGACGATTGTGAACGAGCAAGTAAGGAAGATCTTCTGCTTCAATTTATTAGCACAGCTGGTCTCGATCAACTCGTGAAGAAACCCACAATAGGCCAAAACTTACTTGATCTAGTATTCGCAAACGATGAATCCGTCGACAATGTCGTTTGTTCTCCTGCTCCCATTGCTAGTGATCATAACATGGTCAGCATCACGATAACTCCGGGCCCACCTCCTTTTCTCTACATTCCGACCTTCTTAGACTATGCCAACGGAGACTACGATAGGATGGTCTGCAATCTTCTTGCTACCGACTGGAACTTATTCTTTTCTACCTGCACGACCTCTAACGAAATGTATAATCATTTTATCGAGTACATGCACATGCTGCAGGACTCGTTGGTGTCATGCAAAACTGTTGGCGGGGCGCACAGGTTCGACTCAGTTATGCAACGTCTCACGAATCGTCTAGCGACCTCAAATGTTGAAGCTACTACTAAGACCATTTAAAAAGAACTTCAAAAAGTTCTGCATCGTAAGAGAATCATCGAGGACAGCTCCAGAACTCCGAGAAAGCTGAATTACTCCGTGACGTCTTCGCCTCAACTTATCCGTCGCCTAGTGAATTAGCAGAGCGCTCCCGTCGGCCGCAACCTGATGGAATACAGCAGAAAATCTCAAATACGTTGAAGACGTTGCCAGCTTCCCTGAAAACCTGACTTGACATCTTAGGAAGCTCTCAAATAAACAGAGCGAAACACCGGATGGAATAAGCGCGTTCGTATATAAGCGATGCGACCGTTCAGTATGTGTACCTTTATCGCTAATATTCCGATGTTCTCTTGAAGAAGGAACTGTACCTGATTTGTTCCGCTGTGCCATCGTGTGCCCGGTGCATAAGATAGGGGACAAGACTGATGCACAAAACAAACGTCCTGTATCGCTTACTTCTGTTGCCAGCAAACTCTTTAAGAGCGTAATCGCTGAAGCCGTTTACAACAACGCTAATCATTAGGGACTTATTTCAAGAGAACAGTTCGCCTATCGACCAGGCTACTCTACGGTCCTGCAACTCCTTTAAACACAAAATGATTGGGCCTTGATGCTAAATGACAGCAAGCCATTCGATTGCATATATTTTGACTTCAAGTCGGCATTTGAAACGGTCACACATAATAAACTCCTGCAGGTCCTCCGTAGTTATGGTGTCGGCAGAAAAATAGTTGAGTGGGTAGCTGCATTCTTACGTAGCAGAACTTTTCGCGTACATGTTCATAACTGCCTATCATTCTGTGCTCGAGTCACTTCTGGCTGTCCACAGGGCACCCTACTTAGGGCGCTTATGTACATATTGTACACTGATTCATTAAAACACATCGTCTCGACACATGTACATATGAAACATTATGCAGACAATATTAAAATGTATACTATTGTTGATGATAATGTTAAGGCTGCGGCTTTACAAGCAGTATTAGGTAACTTCTTTGAATGGGTTTGTAAATTTGATTTCAAATTGTCGGTACAAAAGTGCGCTATTCTACATTTTGGTAAAACAAATCTAGGTACTCCTATACCCTTGGCGGTAAAAATCTACAGTCTGCAACGGTCATGAAAGACTTAGATGTATTAACTTGCACTAGTTTAAAATATAGCGAACATATAACGGAAACTGTCGCCCGCGCATCCAGGAGAGTTAACTGGATTATGCGGACGTTTGTACTGTCGGACGCTAGACTCTACGTCAGTCTTTACAAACGATATGTGTTACCAGTGATACTGTACGAGTCTCCTGTTTGGAATACAGGCCTTGCGAGAGACAAGAAGCTCATCTCTACAATACACAACAGATTTTTAAAACGCGTCGGATACAGGTGCAATATTGACCCTAAAGAGATCGAATGTGATTCAATTTTACAGCTTTTAAAAGACAACGATACCAAAATGTTCGATAAAATCTGTCAGAACAAGAAAATACTGCAATATTTTTTAATGAGGTCGTAATACCAACACAAAGTGGCGCAAATTTATACGCAAAAGCCACCGCAAAGAAAACCTTTGTAAACAGCCTTTTTGCATGTCACAGTAGCCGCCAAGCGCGCAACTGTAACTACTTATCTGGAAAATAAATATCCCCCCGTTTCGGGGTGCGTTTAATAAATGACCCCTTACTGTGCCAAGGTTTGATTTTAAAGGCTGTTTTCGAGAATAATGTTACACTAAATGAATTGAGATTTTTTAACAATGGCAATGGGCAGGACAAGTTTAGGATTTCAAGGGCTTGATTGAGCGTTAGCATTAATGTAACGAATTCGACGGAACACGAAAAAATAATAGTCATAGAATTCTAAGGGAATCATGGTCAATGCATTTCAAAGCAATGTAAAATTATATAAACTATCTAGTGAAGGTGGGTCATGCTGATGGTAGAAACCAATGTAAGCCGAAAAATTAAGCTACTAGTAAGCGTCAAAAGTTGAGTAATTGATGTTGATGCAAACTGCTTCTGAAACAAGCGACGGTTGCAAAAAAGACCGGAAGCCTTCCAGGTCTCGAAGCAGTCTCCGCTCGAGAAACTAAGGATAGTCCAATGGAACTGCGAGGGTGCCCCCTCACTCGCACTTATCGCTTCTTCAGAGGGCATTGACATCTTAGTACTGACCGAGACCTGGGCCTTGGCCCCTCCCGAACTCCCTGGTTTCTACGGCTCACGCCCTCGCACACGGCAAGCTGACCGCGGCAGGGCGAGCGGTGGAACGTCCGTGTTCTACACGCAGCGCGTTGGAGAGATGGAACTCAGGATCGCCGAGGACAACCTGTTCGTTTTACAAGGTGTTCGTCTCATTTTGATTGCGGGCCATGTCTGGCCAGAGAACAAGGAGAACACGACTGTGATGGTGGAGAAGTTCACCCGTCGTTTTCAAGCCCTGGGCAACGACGCCCCCATCGTGACAACCGGAGACTTCAATGCGAGGCTGGACCAGCCTGACTCACAACGCACGATGGCAATGGTGAAGACCTTTTCGGACCTCGGCTGCTGAGTGGCCAATGACACGTTGTTCCCAATCCGGCACAATCCAGCGATTGAGGAGTACTGCGAGACGCTGGTCAATGTCATCAGGTCCTCAGTAGCCTTCTAGAGCCCAAGGCGAGGCAGACCGTGGTTTAACCGAATCTGCGCCATTGCCCGTCAAGCCCAGCTCAGCGCCTCCCTCCAGACCGTTTAGTATCCTAGGATGAGGCCATTCGGTATCCTGCTGAAGAAGTCGTGCCGGCGAACACATAACTCGCGTGGCCTTTACCTGTAGCTTCAAGAGTCCCGACTCCTGCAGAGAAGCAGCCCTACAAGTGGCTCCCTCGGTCGGGCAGGAGGACTTGCCCGATTAGACAAGGCATCATCTCCTACTACTTCCGCGGCATGTCGCCTCAGCGGACACCGCGCCAAAAGGTGTGCCGTAATACTGCGCCGCCTGGGATGAGCCAACACAGATGATGAGAGATTTTCTCTCTGCCGAGTTCTCCGTCGGAAAGGTCTTTACAGCCGTCCGCCATCTCCGCTTTAACAAGGCATCTGGATCGGACCTCGTCCGCAACGAACACCTGATGGAGGAATACGTCAGTTTTTACTGACGTAAAAACAGTATTATTTAAACGTATTAAATACGAATGCAAATGAAAGCCATGAAAATTTTATATAATAGAAATAGGGAATTGTAGAGCTCGTTAAAGCAAATATTTTTTCCAATGGAACATGGTCTCTGAGAAGTCTTGTTTCGGAGTGAGAGCGAAATTACTACAATTTGTGATAATAGTGTTTTTGCCCGACATAGGCGCATAAAATGTGCTGTTGCGAGACAACCAGTCCCCCTAGACAGAAACTAAACAGACTGTCGTGTTCCTGATATTGGCTATGGTTGGTAAATTTTCCGCTTTTGAAGCCTTTTGTCGTTCCCAAATTTATTGATTATCCCCCGCTACGAAAATCGAACCTTACCAAACACATACCGCAGAGAACCGTTCAAGCCACACTCCAACACAATGCGAATGAACATTCTACGTAAACTAAGATAACAACGCGACAAGAGATTCTACATCAATTGGGATGACAATGAAAATGAAAATTCTACGTAAACTGGTATGGGAATAGCCTCTTGGCCAATCGTACCACATAACTTTTCGACCAATTAAAACAGTCTTAGTTGCATTCAAAAGCCGTGTTTTAAAAGCTTCGATGTCCTCGAGAAAGCTTGACCGTTGTCGAGGTTTCCAGTGTTTGGCAAAACCGGCACAATCAGCCGCGCTGGCCTGCAATAAGACTGATTGGTCTATTACTTTTAGACCAAGCGGTAGCTCATCGATACCACTGTGACCTGCTGCAGATAATGATAAGAAGTCTAGTGGAGTGGAAAAGATGGATGAAAGTACGTCCGTGATTGGCACAGTAAATGACTCGGGCTCTTGCGCTAAGCAAGAGCATCATTATCACTGCAAGCCACGCGGGACTGCTTCTGAGCGTAAAAAAGCTAATATATAACTTATAAAAATAAAAGTGAACACGCGAGGCGGGAGAAACGAGGCTGCTCAAAAAAGAAAAATGAGAGCCCTCACCTTTTTCCGCGTGACCTTGTAGGGCGGTAGACCCTCTCAGTGACGGACAAGAGAGTCATCTAAATAGCGTCTTAAACAATCGTGATGTTGCGGCCGTATTGCTAATTTTACAGTATCTGCTTTCACTGGAGCAGCACAACGTGAATCCGTATTGTATCTGCTTGTACTGGAGCAGCACAACATGAATCTGTTTTGCATCTGCTTGCACTAGACAGCAGAACATGAATCTGTTTTTTCTGTAAGAAGGAGTTGCACTAGGTCCGGTCACTCTCTAAGACCACTTTGCAATTTAATGCAAACAACATAACAACACACAAACTCAAGAGATTGCCGCGAATCAGACACCGTCGGACGCGCAATACGGATCTTGGCAGGGGCGGTCGACAATGGATGCGCTTCAGCGGGCTTTACTCCGGGGCGGAGAAAATACATACAAGAGCCTTAAAACGCGCGCCTCTGTACTTTTAAATCCACAAAGTTAAACATGTTTTTAGTACGGCTAATTTAAAACGGATGATAAGGGCACTTAAAAAGCGCGGGATTTCTCCCTATCTCTGAATGATCCAATCGCCCTATTTCAGCGATCGACGCCTCCAGGATGGACGCGCTGGTAGGACATCATACAAAGTAACGGTCGAGGTTCCCCAGTTCTGACACCAGTACTGTGAAACTTAACAATATTCTCTGCACTCCTTACCTACATTGACTGTAGAAATTATCGCGTATGCTGATTATCTAGTCATGATCGTTACGCCCGACAGTGAAGAAACTGAACCACTTTCTTAACACGGTAACGACATGATTGCCCAACAACTGGCTCTAGCTTGCCCCCCGTAAATCGAAGGCTTTCTAAGTAACATGTCGAAAACGGACGCGTGGGACCAATCTTACACTTGCACGTCACGTACTGTTTATAAAGAGAGAGGCCAAGTGTTTAAGATTGTTCCGGGGCTGATGTATGGCCTTGACAGGGTGTGGAACCACCTCACACTGGCGAATTCTAACCAGGTTGAGAGGTGTTTCTCATTATATATAAAGCGGGTGCTTTGCTTGTCTATTCGAGCAAGGAGCCGCTTTGTGTATTATATGTCAGGTTGTCCACCGGCTACTGAAACAATCCGACAAAGGCTGAAGATGCCGCGTACAGTACCATACGAATGTTTCATTTCTGAATGAGAAGCTAAAGTCGAACAGGCCAGACGGGAGGTCGGTGGTTTGGACGTTTTCAATGCCGTGCACCTTTGGTCTAATCCTGCATGTGACAGTCGCCACGTATACACCAGGTACATAGTGCATGGTTATCACTACCTGGTATGTTCAAACGCAGCTTTCCACGAGGAGTACGAGTTGTGCACCTGCCGGTTCTGCCTGCAGAGGTGTGCCAAGTACCATGCAGTGGAATGCACAGCGCTGAACAAAACATCGTTGCACTACTTCTCTCGCCGAAAGCGTGAAGAAGATAGATTATTATGAAGAAACATCTTTAACTGTATATTATACTCAATCTAAGTGAAATAAATATAATTGAATTGAATAAAGAGAGAGGCCAAGTGTTTATGTCAACATAAACAGTACAGGGACAGTACACATTAAACACGGTAAAAAGATAGGGAAGGTTGTGTAGAACCTGGCAATAATACTCCAGAAGAGAGCGGTTTGTGAAGCAAGGCTGGGTCATCATGCAACAGTTGCGGACGCCATCCCCGTGTGGGCAAACATGGGCCTTTGCACCGCGTTTTTTGAATGTTTTCCGCTCGGCGCAGAGGAAGGTGGTTATTCCTATCAACTACCGGGCTTAATGCATAACTTCAACAACAAGTGTTGCCAGTCTTAGCCTGCCTTTTACACTAGGACTTACTGGCTAGCGCGCGCAGTCCGCATATTTGGAAAGTGTGGTAGGCAATAATGAATATATGGGCGGAGGAGTGGGAGCACTTCCTCTGCACAACGTCAGAACAGACGCCTGCTACTTATCGCAAACATTAGGGCATTTTACGACTGCCTCAGTGGAGAACTGACGTAAAGCGTCTGCAAATATTATCCAATCATACATGATAAGGATTGGGAACGCGTATACAGGCGCGGGCGTGCTCTGCACTTTAGGGGACACAAACGATGTGTATCACACTGTGCTGCACTATGCGGTGCTAGCTAATGCCCACGTAGACTGAATTGCCCTTGCTGGGTTAAGCACCAGCCCCCACAATGACGCAAATGATGACCTTGTCGGAGGCGTGAGTGGAAACGCCGCCCAAATATCTGGACTATCGGGTTAACTGGGAGGTCCATCAGTAATCTAGTATAAAACGAGACAAGACGCCAAAGATATGCGAGACAGAGCGGAAAGCTGTCCAATGTATCTTAGCACAACTCTCTAAAAGTTAAACGTATTAGCGGAGCGCACAGAGCGCTAAAATTCGAGATTCCTTCGAGGGCTTTCAACTAATGCCACATAATTCAGAGTCTGAGGGGGTGGGGATAAAACCGGTATTGAGGGGATGAGGGTTCCAAAAAGTGCCGCGACTAGGTCACTTTGTTTGGTTGGCTTCTTTGTAATATAGGGACCTTTATTGCCATCCCAAACCCAAAAGATCTCTAAATCTAGAATTAAATTAAAAATATTTTTTAAGGAAATTGTTTTGAATTTCAGACTATCCTTTGTCCCCTACGGGCTTAGCACTAAACCTGAGGTATATCTTCAATGCACTGTGGGCCGGCCGGACATGTTAATGTTTTTCCAAACGGAAAAAAACCTTTTGGAAATATTAGAATAATTTATGCAATATTAACAAGTGGTATTTTAAGATTTATTGTTTAAGCACATAATATATTCACAGTTGCACTTGACATTGATACTAAAGCATATTTTACTTCTGCAACTATAATCATGTGCAACCCCATTTGAACCGACGGTCCTGCGAATAGAAGGAGTAAGCCGGCCGAAACATAACCGCGAACCTTATTTTACTTGAACAGTTCAGAAAACCACAGCTTTCTAAAACAGGTGACGCACGCGGGAATAGTAGCGACATAACGTTAATATCAACTGTTGCGCCAAGCTAACAAAAACCTTGAATTTTTAAAGCTGCACACAGGACATCTGATCTACTATGTGTTGAACCTAATTATAAAAGTTGTTGTGTGAAAATGAGATTTCTTATTGTAGGCCGTTGTCCAGACCACCGGCCATGCTGAAGGTGATAATCTTAGCGCTTAGATTTTCTTCATCCTTCTCAGCAATCTACTGTCAGTAATTTTCAGGAATTCGATGATAAAGTCAGCACCATATTGGATGCGGAAGATCTCGTATTGTTTATGTATCTTGTAAACTTAAAGCTCTCTGCGAAGCATACGCAACCTGGAGAAGTAATGCGTAACGGCAAGAAAACCAAAACAATCAGATTCAGATCCGGGGGATTGCTTGCCTAGTTTGATCGCTCGAAACCTAGTGCTGATGCAATCGACTTGGCTAACACCTTGGGGTTAATTTTTTGATAAAGAGCACATCCTTCAGAAACATCGTCGAGGGTGACGAGAGATCAAGTTTCGAACTCGACATTTTTCAAACTATCTAACGGGTAGCCACAAAACGCGAAAAAACTGCTATTTTCGTCACGCCTTATAGTAAACAGTTCGTAGTAGAAGATTTCTTACAAGATGTAGTCTCTCGGAAACCTTTGCCCATCTTTAGTTTACAGACAATTTCATAAATAAAGTTTAGGCCGTTCACAGAGTTTTCTTCAGATTACGAGCAAGGATTGCGCATGACGCATAGAAACAAGCACGTGGAACTTTCCACTACTCTTGGAAGTCAGTTTTGGGCTTTTGACTCCTCAGTGGAGATTGTGACGGAACTCATTCATTCATTTATTAATCACCTTTGTTAGGTATATAGTCAACTATTATACATAAAAACACGGTCAGTGAGCCAGCCTGGCCAGTGATTCAACTCTGGGGCACTCCCCCGCATGATATCTCCCACAAGCTCTCCCACACCTGTTACAGATACATTCTTCTGTCGGCTCATGGTACCCTTGCGTTTTACAGAGAACATGGTGGAAGCCATGCACTGCATAGCGTACTCCCACACTTCGGTTGGTGCGATGCACTCCCTTCCACGCATTGTTTGTCATTGCACCCGTACTAAAGAAGTCGGGGTCCACGTCTGACAATCTCACCTCCCACTGACAGATAAAGTCCCTGTAGGCCTGTGGTTCCGGCAACCGGAACTGGCGTTGCAGGTCCTCCATGAAGAGCGGGGTACCGGCGAGTAAATAGACCGATTGCGGCATGACGTGTGGAGGCCGAGCACTCGCTTGAGAAAAGCGGGTTTCACTCGATTAAGCCTCGCGAGCTGAGCCACGCTCAAGTTCTCCCAGATAAGCTGTATGCCGTAGAATGCCGTGGGCGCGATCTTAAGGTTGAAAAGTTTTAGCGGACGTTTTTGTATATACGTGTGTATATATATACATCATTAAAGACAGAAATCTACTTAGTTTATGTGAATATATTGTACAGGCTACAGAAAACATCGCTTCGCGTCGATCCCTCATTGTATCCCTTGCATATGTTATGTCCCCCAGACACTCCGCAGTGTTGTCATTTATAGGCATGTATATTTTATTCACTTTTCCGAGTATGCGTGTTTCGCGACTCATCCACGCTCGACATAGCTGTGACAAACGTATGATGACGTTGCCGTAATCAATAGAGAAATAATGAAACGAATCTACTCAGCATAAGCTTGCCGCCACAGGCCGATCACTTAGCCGAACAAAACGTTCTACTAATAAATACGTAAAGTGTATCTCAGCATGGTATGTATAGCCCAGAAAATGTTATTAATAGTAATGAAAAACAAAATTGTACAATAATTAGTTACATCGACTAAATGAACCCAATCTTATCTAGAAATTGCTGAAATATAAGCGTTCTCAACAAGAAAAAAGATTTTTGACGATAAGGATTGCAAGCCGTGGTTAGGCCATTGAACTCACCGGTTGTTAGGACACAAGCGTACTTCATGTCGAATGGTCAGCGGCAACGGTACGCCTTGTTAAATCTAAGTGACAAGAGATGAGCTACCGATGAAACAAATTCAGTAAGCACTATAGATAACACTGTCAATTGCAACGTATATTGAAGAGCTGCTATATCACACATATATTAAATCTCTACAGTTTGTTTGCAGGTTTCTCGTGATAAATGCGGTAGATATTTGTGTTAAATCAGAACGATTCACAAGCAAGTACAGCGATCAGAGAAAGCACTATCGCAAAGCGCTCACAGCACAGAAATAATCAGTATCGCCCTGGTGTCTCATTTTATAGCTTAGCGCATTTGTTTTAATTATTGTATAGAAAATGCAGGGGGTGCCAGGTAGTCGCGAGCATGTGCTTGCTAAGTAAATTATCTCAAGTTATGCCCGGAAAGAGGAAAATGGAGAAAGGCCAATAACTTGTTAATTGAAACACGAATTAATCTCACATTAATTAGAAAAGCTCATAGAAAGAAAGACTGACATTAATTCTCATACGACAACGATATTGTTCAATACATCCATTATATGTGTATATATGATGTTCCATTTGACAAGGCTTTCTTAATAGGCCCTACATTTATGACGCTAGCATGTTACCTGCTTGTTGAACAGATGTTAACTGTGAATCTTTTTAAATCGTTTACAACACAATATTTATATATATATATATATATATATATATATATACAGGGTGTTGCAGAATTTTTTTTATAATAGAATATACAAATTGTAGAGCTCGTTAAAGGAAATATTTTTTCTAATGGAACATTGTCTCTGAGAAGTCTTGTCTCGGAGTGAGAGCGAAATTACTACAATTTGTGACACTAGTGTTTTTGCCCGACATAGGAGCATAAAATGTGCTGTTGCGAGACAACCAGTCCCCCTAGACAGAAACTAAACACACTGTCGTGTTCCTACATGTCCAGATTAAGTGCATGAAAAATGACGCGCTGCGGCTGTCGCACGACACGTCGGCGGTAGTGAACGTCGCTACAGTCATTTTACCTGCACTTAATCTGGACATGCTCTCCAAAAAATCGTACTTACTCCGCAACCACAGCTCGCATTGCGACCGTGTCGTTTGTTACATTAGCCAAATGAAAGGCTCAAGGACCGTAATTCCCGCGACATAGCGAATAATTCTGTGCACATTCTCCAAATTATCTTTTCTGAAAATTTTGCTATGCGTGCGCAAACTTAGTAGATATACAGGTAGTTCAACAAGTTCTTAAAATGAGCTTTTCAGAATTCGAATTTTGGCGCGCTTTCACCGCTATTGGAAACGGCAACTTTGCGAATGCTAGCAGTCAAAATATTATGGTGATTGGCCATTGCGATTTCGTTTGATCGCTTTTCCCGTGCAACGTATCGGCGTGATTTTGAAAAATGGAGAAAAAAAAGTTTCGAGTGGTTATCAAGCATTTTTATTTCAAAAGGTTGGAATGCGAGCCAAGTGAAAACTGAGTTAGACGAGGTGTACGGTGACTCTGCGCCATGTTTTGCCACTGTTTCCAACTGGATTAATGAGTTAAAAAGAGGTCGCAGGAGCACAGAGGATGAACTACGTTCAGGACGCCCAAAAACGGCAACTGATGAGGAAAACGTGGAAAAAGTGCGGAAAATTGTTGCCGCAGATAAGCGAGTGAACATTAGGGAGATAGCGGAGGCCTTGGGGATCAGTTTGAGTGGAGTGCATTTCATCCTGCACGAAAACTTGAAGATGAAAAAGCTCAGAGCAAAATGGGTGCCGCATTTGCTCAACAAAGGCCAAAAAGACGCGCGTGTTTCCGCTTCACAGTGAAATTTGGCCAAGATGTCGAAAAATCCGTCGGATTTTTGGCGCAGATTCGTGACCGTCGATGAAAGCTGGGTCCATCACTACACTCCCGAGACCCAAGAAGCATCTCGTCAATGGTGTGCACCTGGTGAAGGACCTCCGAAGAGGGTGCGGACAACGGCATCGGCCGGAAAGATGATGGCTACGGTTTTTGGGACCAACGTGGAATAATTCTAGTAAAACGATCACGGGAGAATATTATGCAGGACTGTTGGACTGCCTGAAGCAAGAACTCATCGTGAAACGGCCCGCTTTGCAGAAGAAGGTTGTCCTGTTTCACCAGGACAATGCTCCCGCACACAAGTCGCGGCAAGCAACGGCAAAACTGGCCCAACTGAGGTTCGAACTTATTGAACAACCTTCCTATTCTCCAGACCTGGCCCCCTCTGATTATTTGCTCTTCGGACATTTGAAGAATAGTCTCGGTCGAAAGCGTTTTTCCAGCAATGAAGAGGTTAAGGCTGCTGTCAATGCCTATTTTCAGTCTAAAGACGCGGAATTCTAATCAAGAGGTATAAATGCTCTAAAATATCGGTGGTAAAAGTATATTGAGCTTCTCGGGGAGTATATCAAATAAGAAAAAATTAAAAACAAGATTTGGAAAATTCTTGGTTTTCATTTTAAGAATTTGTTGATTTACCTGTAATATGCTATCAAATAGTGTATTGTTTCTAGCTATCGTCAGTTTTTTAACTAATAATTAAAATTGTTCTATTTTCAGAATGGACACTACTAGGTCTCTACATTGGCTTGGTGATGATCTTGCGTTTAAGGAGAATACCCATTACTATTTTGAGGCAGACAAGTCGAAGGGTGCCTTGGACGACAAAATAATTGCCGTAAACATCTCGGCAGTGTTTGTTCAATCCAAAAAACAAGCGCAGGCAAACAAAGAGCTTTTCGTGAAAGTCAACATTAGACAATACTTTATTGATGGGTAAGCTTATCAAGCCTCTACAAATTTAAAATTGCGTTCTATTTAACATCCATATTGTGGTTGCTGAAGTTTTTGTCTTTTATGTATTTATCTTTGACATTCATTTACACATGCATTTCAAGCGCTGTCTAAACTATGCAACGGCAGAATGAAGAATCCCTTGCCCGCTAGCAATTAATCAATTATCGACGCATCCGCGTCGATTTTTGCCGGTCGCACTTTCCTATAGTACTGCACTACCCTTGTATATAACGTTCAGATACATCTAGCACAATTATGTGCAACGCAGACTGAAGCCATGTCATCAAGCGCGGCTCTCGATATCGCTTGATCCTTAACGTTGCTTTCCTGGCTCATCCTTTTCTGGGTCGTGTTACGTCTTAACTAATTAAAAGTAAAAAACCTGACTACAAAAGCTTGCAGACTACTTGAAGCACGGCGCCGCTATGGGACGACCAAGCAAAGGTACCAAGCACCTTTGCTTGGTAGTGGGTGATCTTCACTTGGTTACATTCCGGAGTCCACCATCCTCTTCCTCTCTTCGTTTCACATGCTCTGCGCATGCTTTGAGTGCTCGGGTTAGCAGTTCATTGTAGTTTTCTACATCTTGCTCTACTTGTTTGGCGCCGAGGACTTCTACGGCCGTGATATCCAGACCAACGGGTTCATGCGCCGTCAGGTCTGCTCCTTCTCTCATTTGGTGATCTGTTACCACAAAAAAACACACATTTAGTTTAACACAAAATATGTTCCCACAAATTCGGCATATTTGTAGCAACTGACTTAGCCATTGCACCTTCAAATGTTGACAAACTTAGGTCATTCGCCACCCAGAAGCCCATATCCGACAGTGTTTCGGTGAGTGCCTCCGTCCTCGCGTTCTTGGGTCTGTCGAGTTTCTGCTGGTTTCACATATATGGCAATCAAAAAGTTGTCGACCTTCTATAATCACGCAGTTGTTTTCTCACAAAAATAGTCATGTTTCCTAGCCGGCTATTGTAGAAAACCAACTTACCTCCACTGGGGCGGCCGAAAGAACTAGATCGAAACGCGATACTGTGCTCTGTATAATATCATTGCACTTTGGGGGGCATCAGACATGTCTCCGTAAGCACCAGAACGTCGATTCCGTTCAACGCTGAAGTGGGCATAAAACCTAGCGATTGTTTAGGACCTTTGCAGTTCCACTGAATTATTCTCAGTATTTCCCTTGGCGACCTACTAAGTTCAATAGGTCTGCTACGATATCGTATAGTTTCGGCTTCTGCCGTGGCCGGGTGTACTGGCGTAGTTCGTGATTCACCGCGATCGGTCTGTTAGTTCAACGCCCTTTCAAAGGGAGGTTGCCATTGAAACATATGGGTTAGTTTCAGGTTAATTTTCCGCTCGGAATTGGTAGGCTTTCATGCAGTACCGATGTGAGAGTTTGCACTAGTCTTTTATGTAAATCTTTGCTGGCTGTTGTGCACACCGCGTTAATTAAATTTGAAAACTGGAGAGAAACTGATAGCAGGTCCAAGTGAAGTGGTACGCCAGGGAGAACACACGAGAATGTCTTTGCGATAACACTCCTGATAGCCCCTCCATGTGCCCTACAAAGGTGTCGAAAATGGACGGTATGATTGTTTTGATAATGGCAAGGACCATTCTATAAAGACAGTCGCCTTGCAGAGGTTTGGAAGGCTTTTTGCTAAACGCTAAGTGGGGCTGAGCTCCTTAGCTGTTCCATCGGTGGAGGCGGTATGGGTACGATCCCCAGTTGACTCGTGTGGCACTCTACAGAGACCGAGCTCCGGGGATTGCGTTTAGTGCTTACGGAGATTATTTGTAGAGCCAGTCTACGCTAAAGCAATCGTTTTAGCACTCCGTAGGCATATCATACTGCTCTGCATAAAGGCTATGATAAGTCTATTTGCGAAGCAGTATGCCGTGAGTTTTCAAGCCGAGATTAGCTTGAGCAGAAAATTCGATGTCCGCAAAAGTGGGATTGTCTTGCATTTAAATGTTATGCGAAGCGTTCTAGTCAGCTGGTTGTGAGTTTAATATTTCTTTACTAACTATATTCTTATCGTGGTTATATGAATTACAATTTAATGAGCATACATTTTCCAATATTTAGATTGTGTAAGAACAGCGGTCGGTTTGAACAGCAGTGTGACGCAATGTTCATAATCAATCGCATTGCTCTGCATATGTGCAAACTGATTTGCTATATGGGAGCCATAATTAAGTATTCGTTAAATTACTTTTAAAAAGTTTCAGATATTCAAATTTGTCTACGTGGATATTGGTGAGTAAAGGACGGTTGTCGTGGTTTGGAAAATTGAACTCGCTCACAAGGAATTTTACGGTTAACACAAAACCCGGGTTTGTCAATAAGATAATCACCACTGATAGCGGCACGTAAGTATCTGCCTTAGTTATATTACCGTCAATATTAGAGTACAGAAACACCTTTATTTTCAAAATATTTCAAAACATGTTTCTGATATATATATTTCCACACAATATTTCCTTCCTTTGACAATCATGTTTGGATGTATCAGTGCAAAACCGTACACGGGCATTAGCCTTACGGAAAAACAAATGAAGTTATGGTCATCGCACATGTTATTAATGAAACGCACTTGTATAAAAAAATTATCTGTAATCTGACTGTTTACATTCATGGAAGCGTTATCCCTAGAATACGTATACAAATTGTGTAGTTCTGTTTGTGGTGTTTCTGCAACATCAAGCGCATCAACATATGAAGAGCCAATCTCTTGGTCAATGAGATTTAGTAGTTATAAAAGCGTAAGGCCAATTTTTTACTAATGATATAATTTCCTGATGTATACAAGATTAATAGCTGATTGACTGTGACCACTGTTTTATTAATTTGCAAGTAGTAGTGTAGATAAGCAACATTGCTTTTCTTCTTTCCACCGCGATTATATAGTGGGTGCTGGCAAGAAGCTAGTTTTAGATAGTATACGAAAATGCTTGCAGCGGTTAAAAATAAACGTTCGAAAGCGAACACACGCAGAGCACTTCGCCATGACGGTATACTACAATAAACAACAAAACATCTATTATAACGCAGTAAACTGTTTAGCATAAACGGCAATCTTTTGAGTGAGGAGAAAAAGGAAAGCCACGGTGGCATTCTGTTGTCTGTATGGCCGAAGCCTCAGTTAAGCTTTAGACATGTTTTTTTCTAACGGAACTGCATACTACAGCAACACAGGAACGCTACGAAGACAGTGCACATTATATGTCAAAAAATCAGCCAACGTAGGCGATACGATAAAATCGTGACTATTGTCTCCCACGCATTACCAAATGTTTTCGGTTAGATTCGATGCGCAGGGTGGCTAAATAATCATAATTCCGCTCACAACCTTAAACGCTAGGATAGCATGCATCGTGCGGTTTGTTGATTAAGAGAAGGCAATAGTATTGCTTAAATATGTAAGCGAGTGTCTCGGTCTCCTAGAGAACATAGATCACAACGCATGGCTCATGCTTATTACAGTTCTACGGAGTGTCACATAGTATCGTTCTCCAAATTAGAACAATGCCACGATGTGGGCCCCGAGCACCCTCATGAGGCGCAGTCCAGAGAGCCTTATACAGTATTTAGAGGTCACAATATCAAATTGCCATTTCACATTTGCATGCACAAGACCAAAACACTTAGCGGGATGGGAAAAAAAACAATTTGTTGTCTCTAGAGCTGAATCGTCTTAACGAGTGCCCTCTGTTCCAACGCTGCTCAAAGTACTGATAGATTTGTTCACCAGCGCGAATTCAACATCAATATTTAGGAAGTCAATAGTGAACATTAACAAATAGACGTTCGCACACGTTTGCGCGGAGACAATTGTTCACTAGTGCTATCATAGTGAAGTTATATCGAATAAAATGGTATAATTTAACGAATATATAGTATATAGCTGTGCTGAGCTTTTAATCTGCATTTAAAAAAACGCTGAGTAGATCCAATGTTAAGCTGCTTTAGTGTAAACTCGATTTGGCCAATCTTGACCGCCTGTTACCAGTAAAAGGTAGGACCGAGTATCGCAAAGATTTAACGGATGAACCGTGCTAAATGAATGTCCACGTGTTTAAGCATCTGATAGAAGAAGAAATAATTTATGCAGTAACATGTTCTACGAAGCCAAAGTGGTGAGACCAAAAAGCTGAATAACTCTTGATGAAATCCTTTTTTTAAAGACTTTCTAAATATAATAAAATTCTAAATAGCCTTAGCAGCTTTGCAGGCTCTCGTATTACGTTAGGACTCAACTCTGCCTTTAATTTGGGGAAGCTCTCACGAACCTTTGCAAACGCTACATCCTGTTTGCAACAAAAAAAACTGAGCTCATCCGTGATAATCTGTTTCCTTGACCGTCTGCTCAGGTCTGACAGTGAGGACTAAGTAAAAGTCTGCGGAATCCAGTTTGTAAATATAGATGTGCAATGGTGGAGCTTGCACCCGTGCACCTATGTGTCTCCTCCGATTGCAAGGCGCACGCCAATGCACCACGCAAACCAGGCTCGACACCTGAACATATCTTATGAATAGTTTCGTTCGATCTTTACGTTTCTGGTTGCCAACTATGAACAGTTCTATGCATTGACGTATTTTTATTCGTCGAAGCTTGTCCGTACAGGTCTACGCACGCTGCGTCAAAATGCCTGTAATGTTTTTATTTTTATACGACATTTATTTCTATGACATAAGTCGGTGTGCTGGAACTGCCAGGTTGTTCTAGAATCTGGCTTGAAGATCTCACGCTGTTCCACCGCTGATCTATCAATACGCTGTCGACACAGTTTCCTGTGTCATTTTGTATGCCATTTTAACGTTTTTGTAAACCAAAAGATCCACCGCTGATCTATCAATACGCTGTCGACACAGAGTTTCCTGTGCCATTTTGTATGCCATTTTAACGTTTTTGTAAACCAAAATAGCTAGGTTTTATAATTCTCAGCATATGCACGCTTGAATACTGCACACGTCCTGACTCGCATCTACAAATGAACAGCTAGGCTGAAGCATATACACATATAGCTAGCTAACGAACAAATTACATTTACAGGTTTCGACCCGGCTACAAATTATCATGCAGTAACCTAACTGGCAAAAGTAAGTTTTAACCCAAAAACAGATGTGTTACATAATTGGCGCCTAATAAATGTGTTATCATCACTTCTACCTTAATAGTACCCCATAGATATATGTATGACGTTTTCGATTTTCACTGGATACCGTAGGAATCGCGACTGTCTTAAAATATACAAATCAGAAAATATTTGTTCAGTATAAATTTTTGATAAGGACGACATAAATATAAAATATAAATCAAGCAAAAATTCATTTAGTTGCAGGCAGTAGTCTTGTTTCGGCATTTAGTGAGGCACCACCAACCGTGGAGGTGTACGAACCTATGCTCGGCGTACCCTGGACGCTGCACCTGCAGAAGCAATATACCTTTGACTATGAACAAATAGCCCGTTTCACTGGAGACCGAGATGTGTTTACCGAGACGCCAAAAACGTACGCTTTGTTTTTGTTATGTTTTGTCTAATTTCAAACATGCTACTGTAAACAGCATTGATTGGTGTACTAAGGGCTGCCTTGCTCTTTAAAGTTGGGTTGCACATTAAGGTTTCCCGTTAACACTGGCGGGAAGTTTTTTGGTATGGTTATGGTACATATGCATATAATGATGTTTGTTGTCTTAATGCTGTTCTATACTATTCTAAAGTCCCGACATTGAGTTCCACGTTATGAACGTACTTCCTCAATATAAAGACGTAGTTATTAAATAGGTTTTGCCTTCCCTATAGAGCAGTAAATGATTAGCTTCGGGTCCTATTTGCACTAGCCTATATTATCGCAGCGATTATTTAAGCCGTCGTTTACAAACACACCGTTTAAGACTTTAGCGCAATAAAATCCTTGAATAAAAATTCTCTTCTTGAAGACTTTCGTTGATATTGCTAGCGAATAATTTAACCTAGAATATTTAAAGCAAATTAACTTAACATAGGTTTGCTCTATTAGGTAACAAGGAAGCCATGCTTTCATAATTATAATGCGTTTACCTTTTACCGCAGGTGCATAAGCCCTCGACCAACTAACATATACGGAACGTTCGACGCAAGTTCCTTCTATAGTTTAAAATCGGAGTTTGTTTTACCAGTAGTACTCAGTCACCCACATTTCCTCTTCGGAGATCCTGTACTACATAAACACATCGACGGCCTTAGCCCAGACGCGAGCAAGCACAGACTCTACATTGGTGTTCACGCCGTAAGTTCAATGTGTGGTAATTGCATCGACAACAAGACTGAATATTTAGCATACATAGCATAGCAAAAGTGTTTTTTGACACGCGCTATTAAGCAGCTGCTGAGAAAAGAGCCCGTGTGCTCGCAATAGTTTATCTCCAACAACATCATCTGTAATTTTTCACGTCAACGACGCTCTGGGTAGTGCAAAACAATAAGAGTTAGAAACAATAGAAGTTACGTTATAATTCATTCGGAAACGATTGAGCGGTTGTCGCGCTCATTCTAGATTTCTGTTCCCTGCTATAGTCTGCACGTGAAAGGTGTCGTCAGCTGTTCAAGCTGCGCTGACGTGTTTTCGTAACAGTGCGTATAATTGTTGCTATTTCAGTGGTTAGTCGGTGTTTCTAACAGTGAATCTGGGTCGTAACGGATAGTGTGCAAGTTAAGTTTCTCTGGACAATATCTACATCTCCTACTACCTGAAAACCGGCGCTTTCACACCCATAATCGGACTTTCAATCATCATCATCAGCATCATTAGTGTGTATTCTCTATCATCTACAACCCAGCTACCGCCTTCAGCGTTTTCATCATTACTGTGCCTTCACTAGTTAGCTGTTACTTATAGTCGGCATCATCACCACCACAGCCATCATCACTATCAACACCCAGTACTACTATACCTCATCATCAAATACCATCTTAAGCGTCATCATCATTAGTACATCTTCATCGTCATCATCATTCATTCCAGCTAGCTTCCACTCATAGACGTCATCACCATCACCACCAAGGCCATCATCACCATTTTCACCACAGACACCATCACTAACTTCACCATCAACGTCGCCACTGCCGCCATCCCCATTACGGTAACCAGAATCAATATTATTATATTGAGCGAAAATACAATACGTCTGCGTTTCCCTGTAAACAAACAATATTCTGTTTGTAAACAGGCGCGGCGTAGCAGGTGGCCATGCCTCTGAAACGAACGCCGCCGAAATGGCAAGATAAGGAGCCGCCGGAACAACGTGCATCACTGCACGTAGACAGTGCGGTGCCTACGGATGAATGCATTACAGAAGCAGTCAGTGGTGCGGGCGGTCCGTCTAACCGTCCAATGGCAAGTGGCGGAAAGCGGACCGCATCAAGCCCCGCAGAAGACGCTCGTAGTAAAGGTATGCGTGTTTGCGAGGCGGAACCTTGCCCGGTAAGCAAGGAGGACGCCAGCGAAGCAACCGAGGAAGCTTGTAGCGGTGAGGAATCTCATAGCGATTCGGAGTTTACCACGGTGACCCGGCATAAGCGCTCTCGCGCTATGAAGGTGCCGCCAAGAGTAAGATTTGACAGGCAGGAGGCTGTTATATTCTCTGCAGATGACAACGCCCTTGAGCAAAAATTTAACGATATCTGTGACGACATCGCGAAGATCGTCGGGGGGAAAATAGAGGAGCCGCGCTTCACGAAAAACGGAGAACTTGTCATAGTCTTGGAGAGGGAAGATGATAGAGCGACTTTACTCTCGCTATCGGAGTTAGCGAAAGTTAAAGTCTCGTCAAGAATAAGCGGAACACGATCCACAATAAAGGGCAAGATCACCGGGGTCCATTCCTCAATCTCGGAATCGGCGATATTGTCGGCGCTGCAGTCTTCCGGAGTGACAGAAGTTTCTCGGGTAAAAGCGAAGAACCCCAGAACCAACGCCGTGTCGGCTACGGAGCACGTTATCTTGACGTTCTCTGGCAACAGCTTTCCAGCTGAGGTGCGTCTGGGGCTTAAGCGACACGGAGTCGTACTATATCATGAACCCTCGCAGTGCTATAGGTGTTATAGTCTAGATCACTTCGCCGCTAATTGTAAAGCCTTAAGGCCCAAATGCCGAAAATGCGGCTCTATGGAGCACCTCAGAAAAGACTGCAACGCTAAGGCCCGCTGTTGTTTGTGCAACGGGGAGCATGAGGCTACGTGAAGAGCATGCCCGCAAAGGCTGCTGCGAATGGAACAACTAAAAAGGGCCGCACGAAGCATAGCACAGAAGCAGAATGACGCCCCGTCGGTTCCAGTATGCATACCAGTATCCAACGTGTAAGCATCTGAAAACTTTACAAAACGAAGTTGGTCCTCAGTCGTTAAGAATGGAGTAAGAGAAGTGAACCATGGAATTAATATTCCCACGACCACAACGCACGCAGAGGACGCTGACAGTATCAACCTAAAGCCAGCAGCCCCCCCACAACAGCCAAACCTATTGGCACAGCCATCAACAGACAGTATCGTTGAAGAAGTACTCCGCAGGCTGTCTCCAATCATACAAGACACCATAACGACGGTTATCTCAAAGGTTTTAGAAAGTGTACTGCCTGTAGTCATGCGCGCAGTAAGCGGGGCAATGGCACAGCCTCAACAGTGCTCAGTGGACGCATTCTCGCTGGCTGAGACGATCCAGCTAGCACTCCGCGGCAATGTAAAAGAAACTGCGGCACTTCTAACAAATAGAAGTGATGGCAATAAAAACAGCATCACGGCCCGTGGAGCAAAGACTCAGTGACGCTCGGGAGAGACTGGGCCCAAGAATCAGACTATGAACACGAGTGCACCGAATACACACATTTGGACTCCACAAGAGAACGTAAGAAACAATATCCTCTCCTGCAAACAAGAAAAGCTTATACCGGTTATCAAAGTAGTGATGTGGAACTGCGAAGGGCATGGCGTATTAAATCTGTTAGGCATGGAGGCACTTCGAGGAGTGGATATTCTAATATTGACGGAAACATGGGCGCTTAAACCTTTCTCTTTGAGGGGCTTCTACGGATATCACGCACTAGCACATAAAGGTGAAGGACGGGGCAGGCCAAGTGGGGGGGTTTCAGTATTTACGAGAGCAGAAATTGGAGAGATGACAATAGGAATAATAGCCGAAAACTTAGTAGCAATAGCGTCGAGGGAGTTTGAAATTGTGGCAGCCTATGTTAAACCGGCAGGTGTGGAGTCCACTGAAGTCATGACAGAGCGTATCATGCTTGGAGTTGAAGCGGTGCCGAGAAAGGCACCGATGATTCTAGCGGGGGATTTCAATGCGAGGTTGGATAGGGGTAATCTGGAACGAACTGAAGCATTTTTAGATATTATAACGGAGATAGGATGCTGGTTAGTCAGCGAGCCAGGCCTAAACACTTTTGAATGTAGTACTGGGGCGTCAGTAATTGACGTTTTTGCCACCGACGGAAACGCAGAGGATATAACATTTTTGGGAGAAAATACATCATTTAGAGAAGGAGCGGGGCTTAGAAGGCATATACCGATGGGGATGGCATTCAAAGTTAGTAATAGTAGGGAGTATAGCCGTAGGCCGGGGACCGGGACAAGACTAGATAGAAAGATCTTCTTAGAGGGAGTGGGGGAAGTGTGCCCACCAGGGGAGATTCAAATAGAGTCATATGAGCGTAAATTGACGAATCTGATAAAAGGTGCACTGGTTCCTCGCCAAGAACGAAAAGGAAGGCCCTGGTTCAACGATCGGTGTAGAGCAGCGAAAGATGCCAACAGACTAACTAGAGAATATGTAAAGATGTTTCCTGTATTAAGGCCGTTCGCAAGTATGGTAAAGAAAATGACACAAAAGGCATACAAGGAAGAGAAACAAAAATACTGGGAGAGTCAGGAGTGGGCGCTGTTGCAAGAAGCAGAGAAACAACCGCACAAGTGGCTAAAACAAAAAAGAAAACGGCAGTGCCCAGTGGAGACTGGGCGATTAATTAAGCACTTTGCTAGTGTGCTGCAGGGAGCCGATACTACCCCAAAGGAAATAACATTATTCAACGGGCCTTGGGACGATGAAACAGAACTTGCACGGGAATGGGTAATTCGACCAGTCACAATCGAAGACGTTGTTAGGGCAATTGAAAGGGCGCCTAGAGGCAAAGCTGCCGGGAACGATATGATACGAAACGAGCATTTAAAGCAAACGCTGGCACTCGCACCATGCTGGAATGCTTTATTTGACGAGTGCCTAAAATCCGGGGAAGTACCAAAAGCGTGGAAGAAGGATACCTTGATTGTCATACCAAAAGGAAAAGGCATAGAAACTGAGCCGGAATCTTGGAGAGGCATAACACTTAAGAGTTGCCCATATAAAATTTTCTCAGGAATAATATCAGATAGACTAGAGCATTACCTCGAAACCAGAAACGCAATACCAGAAGAACAACATGGGTTCAGAAGGTCGAAGTCGACACATACGGCCCTGCGCCAGTTGCTGGCAGAAATTTGGGAAACTCTATCAGAACCTAGAAGACCGTTGTACGCAATATTTATTGATCTTAAAGCTGCCTTTGACTTAGCGCCACGAAGTAGGATTATAGAAAAGTTAGCCTTGGAGGGAGTTCCGTATCGCTTACTAAATCTTTTAAGTACCATTCTTGGGGAGACTACAGTATACATCGACAACGGTATAGGGATTGTGGGAAGAGTAAAGCAAACTACAGGCGTGGCCCAAGGAGACGGACTTAGCCCGTTGCTTTTTTCGGTACTACTGGGAGGGCTACCTAACCGGGTGAGGCAGGGGTGGACCCGAGAGTGGGCAAATACATTAATGTATGCAGATGACATTGCGATCTATGGCAGGAGTTTATTTAGGGTTAAGCAGGGACTAGAACGGCTAATCGATTATATGGACGAGATGGGACTTAGTATTAACTGGCAAAAGACAGTAGCAGTAAAATTTCGAAGAGGAGGTCGATTGGCGAAGAACGATGTTCTTCGAGCCAGGGGTAATACAGTAAATTTTGTAAATAAATTTACCTATTTAGGGGTCACTATAACGTCAAATGGTAGCAGTTTTCGAAAACATATTGAAAGCAGAGTAGGAAAAGCCATTAGAGCGGCAGCAGCAATTAAAAACCCGCAAATGTTGTCAATACATACCGCGTCCGCCCTTTTCAAGATTAAAATAGAACCAATAGCAACATTTGGTGTATCACTTATATGGGAGAAATTAGGAGAGGCAGATCTACAGTTACTAGATAGAGTTCGATTTTTCTTCATGAAGCGGGTTTTGGGATTAGCTAATTCTTGTAGGAATAGAATAGTTCATATATTAGAAGGGGGGGCTCTAATGCCACAGGAATTACAAGTAAAATGGGGTTTACCTAAGACGACGGCCTTCGTGGCCTACACTATGAAGTGGGGGGAAAAATTAAAGGATATAGACATAGGAATATACACGACGATAGCGATGAGGAGTACAAACTGGCGAGCAGCCGGATATAAGAATAGGCATCTCACTACGGCATTTGCAGCACACGGGTTCCATCACGTGTTATGTAGCACACAAGAATTCCACAATCCTCAGGAGTGTTGTAGGTGCGCGAGATGCCTAGGCCATTGTGATAGATACCACGCCGCAGCATGTCCAGCAGTGCAATCAATAGCTGAACTCGCAAGATGAGGGAAGATCCGGTGACGCAGAAAAACCACTGATTCAGACTGATGTACTTATTTCAAACTTACCCAACCTGGGTGTTAATAAACCATAATAATAGTCTGCACGTGACTGTGTGTGTCTGCTGCCCTCCTCATTGGCTTTCCTGTCCTCTCTAGCGCTAATGTCCTTGCCTCGTCCCCATTTCCTCCTATACTCCTAAGCCGCCTACCTTTAATAGGACATAACGTGTGGCCGTGAAACCGGTCACCACATTGTATCACTTATTTTAGTATGGCGGCTTTAGACTGAGTGCTTTTGTATCATGCGTACTTACTTACTGTTGGCTAGCAATTAAGTGATAGAAACGACAGCACAGTATAGCACGTCTGTATAGATCACGTAAGAAACATGCTTTTGAGAGTAGAAACACAATACGCAAATCTACCCCTTCTAGTTGTGCCATAATAGAAAGAACCCTATATAAGAATATTTACTCGCTGTACCAATCTGCAGGCGGCCATTGACGAACGTCTGTGCATGTTCGCGTGGAGACGCTCTAAAGGGTGGTATATGGATGCCGCTTTTAAAAGGCAAAATTATTATTTCGTTCTTGAAAATTTAAGATATCTAAATGCATGTCTGTGGTACATTGCTGAGTCTGTCGTATATGTACTACACTATTGGTATAACTTTTCGTATGGTGGTGTTGACACTGTAAATTACCTATGCGCTAAAAGTATACTTGATATTTCCAGTCGTCGGGAGTTGTTATAGATACGAAGCTGCGAAGCCAGCTAAACGTCATAATCGCCCCGCGTATCAATAAGTCGCTGCGCACGGTGATTTTCCCGATCTTTTGGCAAGAAATTGTAAGTATTCTTGAAACTTGTTTGCAACTGAATAACATTTACACTGCTTTTCTGCCATTTGCTGCTTCGCAATCGCAGTTTGTTACTTCGCAGGGAAATTAAGTAAAATAATAAGTCACCACTACATTTACGCTCATAAATAAATTATAATAATCTGAGTTTTCTGGCTTAACAGTCTAAAGGACCAGAAGGCAAGAAAAAGATGGTGGCCGCTGCAAAATCGTGGCCTGTTTTCGCGGGCTGGGTGGCAGTCGCCTGCAGCATCAGCTTAGTCGCCGCCGCTATGCTTTTCGGCGCAAGTGTGTCAATCCTGGGGCCTTTTGACTGTTCGAGTTTAGAAGAAGAAAATACACCCTACACCCCGGATGATATTCCAACAGAAGTAAGTTTTCTCTAATGGACGTCCCCACCCCTACCAGAGACAAGTACTATAAATCTAATTACAATATGTAAATGGTTTCTGTTTAATTAAGTAAAATTGACGCTATTCAGATTAGACAGTCATTGCAGATAAAGTTCAAAGCCAACCTATTTCCAACAATTAATCCGCAAAATATAAGAATTTTAGAGATAACACAACATTGACGGTATCTTGTGATCCGATTCAGCTGTGCTGATTCATGCAAATTGCTATATATATATATATATATATACGGCGGGAGTAACTATGACTCTCTTTCCGGAGTCGGTCCGCTGGTGCGAGACTTCCGCGCGCTGCGGGGACCTTCACGCGCCTACTTGAAAGTTGGTTAGACGGTACAAGCTCCCAAAAGTAATCTTCCCGAGATCGCTTTTGGTGGCGCGGGAGGCACGGCATACGATATCGGTTAAGTGGCAACGAATAGATATTGTCATTCTGTCGTGGTTCATTCGAAGACTGTTATGGCTACTATGAGATACGGGGGAAATGTGCTGCTCATGGACCCCGGGCTTTAGCAACCTGGGAGTACCGTCTGGGACGCCTGCTGCCTTGGCTTAATAGGCATAATGAGGGCGAGATAGCCACATGAACGCAAACTATAATTTATATATATATATATATATATATATATATATATATATACATAATCTGCAATTTCTCACATCACTAAGGAATTATCGTCCGAGCCGGAGGAAGACTTGCGTCGAAGGCAGAGACGGCGAGCCTTAAGAGCGAGGCTACCTGCCGGCTTGCCGGTAAACTTCAAGCTACGCGACGGGGACCTAGATGACCTAGGCGTTACTATCCCCGAGTGGGTAATGGACAAACTTCGGCAGCAAATGGCGGAGCAGGATTCGTCCTCGACCGACGAGGACAGTTCTGATAAGGATCTTGCTTCTGTAGTCGAAAACTGCGTACAAAAAGAGGCTTCACCGAAAAAGCAACAAGACAAAAGTGGGACACAAAAACAAGCTAGACCCGATCAGGAGGAGGACGGTATGTTACCATCTTCTTGATTTGCCTGAAAACGAAGGTCTAATGACATCCATTTTACATTGGTATAATTATAACAGGCTAGGCCCGATCAGGAGAAGGGCGATATTTTACCATCTACCCGATTTGCCTGAAAACGAAGGTCTAATGGCATTCATTTACATTAGTATACTAGTTTGCCTTTTAGCGTCGAACACATTTGTAAACGTAGTTCTCGTTCGTGGGGCCGATTTCGAGCGCTAAAAATCAAGAGCTATTCTTAATCTACTACCAACAGGTATTTGATCATATAAGGACTGCGTGCTTAGAATTTACTTGCTGTCGCGACAAACGTATCTCGACATAGTTGTAGGTCAATTCTAATGGGCTTTTAGTCGACAAAATATATGTATTTTATTTCACTACTTTTGTTGTAGCAGAAGTGTCAAAAGGATGCTTATCTCAAGATATTGAAGAAGCGCCAAATGAAGACAATGAAGACAATGGAGACAATGGAGACAATGGAGACAGTGGAGGCAGTGGAGGCAGCACAAGCTGCGTAGACGCCGTGACGCAAGAGGTCTAAACAAATGACAAATGTTAAAAGGTATGACAATTCTCACATCAGTTTCGCCGTTTAAAATATAAATGTTGCATATTGATTGATTTAATTTATTGTTTGCTTGGCATGTATACCTAATATACACGTCTATCATTTGTGACATTTTCAATCCTACTACTGAGTCTAAGCTTACTTTGTACTTCCCTTTGTTAAAATTTTAACATTCCCTCTTCCCCCTCAAGAAATTTCCTTGCGCAATTAAAACGGCAACCCAATGCAAATCTTGTCAACCTCTCGTTGTAATGTTTCTAACTTCTTTCCCAACTCTGCGCTGTGGACCAGAGAGGCATTAGCAAAGGTTAATCTTGGCACATACATGGCCTTCCATATATTCCTTGTTACTATATAATTCAATTCAATTCAATTTAATAGCGCCTTTATTAAAAGGGATTGATACATGTTACAACAATGAAGATACACCAAATTGTTCCGGCGATAACTGCTTGGATTGGTACATTCGAGCTATTCGCCAGGCAAATATATTATTAATACGCTCAGTGCGAGCGGTGTCCTTTGGCACAATAGTGTGACCACTACGTAGGCTGTTGGAGTGGATGTCAAAAAATTTGTCAATCATTCCTGCCCTTTGAAGTATGCGGAGGGCAGAGACATTTTGTTTAAAAACAGGGCGGAGATTGGCGGTAGGGCGATCGCATCCCTGTCGAGGTTGCACCGCCATCTTAATCGCCTTAAGCGTTGGACGCCCTCAAGCTTATTAAGGTAACCTTTTTGGTATGGTTCCCACACCGGGGTCTTGAGAGAACTATGGCTTTGTACATCTTTATATATACATCGGGATCCCTGACAATAAAATAACGAAACAACATATTTACAAGTATTGCAGAGGATTTCACCAGCTGGTGCACGTGCTCCTTAAAAGTTAGGTCAGCGGTGACCTGTATACCTAAGTCTCTCGTGACGGTAAGCGTGGGGAGAACGGTCCCATTGATCTCATAGTCAAAATCAGTCGACCCACGCTTCAGAACGACACATTTCTGAGCCGAGAGAATCATACCGTTCTCGACACACCAACGGGCGATTCCGTCAACAGCCCTTTGCAGCCGTGTGTGCGAGGTGCTGTCATTCACAGGGCAGTAGAGCTTGAGGTCGTCGGCGTACTCTAGGTACTTCACCTCAGGAGGGACATGCCGGCCGATATCAGAAATAAAAATGGTGTACAGCAGAGGAGACTCGCATCCGCCCTGAGGGACACCCGACGGGGCAGGCCAGGGTCGACTGAGGACGTTGTCAACCTTGACGCGATACGAGCGGTTAGTTAGGTAGGCTTTGAACCATCGAACAGTGGAAGCGTGGATTCCGAGCGAGACTAACTTCTTGATGAGAAGATCGTGTTCAACCCTGTCGAATGCACTCTTCTGGTCGAAATATATACAGTGGAAGTTGACGTTGTGATTTATATTCATGGCCCAGTCTTGTGTAGTTTCCAGTAGTTGGGTGCACGTCGAGCGATGTGCGACGAAGCCATGCTGGGCAGGATCGAGGAGAACGTTACGGGTGAGGTGACGAACCAAGTGCGCAACCGCGAGCTTTTCGAAGACTGTGCACGCGATGGAACATTGAGAGACCGGCCGATAGTTGCAGACATCCATTTTGGAGCCTTTTTTGTGTATAGCCGTCACTATCGATTCGCGGAAGGGGTTGGGTACTTGACCATCATTGTATGAGCGTTCAAATAGCAGTTTCAGAGGCTCGGCGAGAGAAATGGCAAACTTCGTGTAGAAGATCGGTGGAATGCCATCGGGGGTGTGGCTGCATTTCCCTTTCAGATGAGAGAGCACCTTGTAAATTTCTTCTTCCGAGAAAACCAGCGGCGAATCTTGGATGGGAGATGTGGAGTGGCTGGGCCTGTCACAATGTGTGTGAGAAGACGTCGGTGATGTGGACGCGCCTTGCGAGTCACGAAACAGAGACGAGAAATGCTGGGCTAACAAACTGGCTTTTTCTTCCGGCTTGGTAGCAGTAACGTTGACAGATTGCAGAGAGGGTAGAGACCCAGTATCCTTCAGCCGCGCGTTCACATAACAAAAGAAAACTCTGCCATCGTTGTGATTCAGGTTCAGTTCGGTTAGCGAGCGTAATCGCCTTGTTGCCTTCATCAGTTTTTTATGAAGAGCAACGCTCGGGGACGAAGAGACGAGATTCTCAAAGAGGGAGACGTAGTCGCGAAGGTTGCGCCATTGAGCGTTGGCATCAAGTCTGGGTGTAAACTCGTTGATCAGGAAATTGCAGCAGTCACAGAACTTCTCATACATCGTGTTCACCCCGTCGCAGTCACGGAAAAAGGCACTTCAGTCTATAGCGTTCAGATGGGCAGCAATGTTAACTTCGTCCATCTTTTTGTAACTATCCGCGGCAGGTTGAAGTCTCCGACAAGAATTTGGAGCGTCGACAGTACAGTATGGCCGCACATGTGTCCCGTATACGGGCGAGACGAGCAGCGGAGTCACCAGCATTGGTAACATGGAAACAGATGACGCGAATTTTGTTGTTATTACTTAGAAGATCGAGTGCCACATGCTCACCAACGAGATCTTGTTTTACACTGACGGCGTTCAGGTGATTGCTGGAGAATGCAGACGCCCCCACCGCGTGGCGGTCTGTCGAGGCGAAATACCTGGTAACGATTATTAAAGGAGAGTTCAGCATCAAGAGATTGAAACGTCAAACCAGGTCTTGCACAGAAGAAGTAGATCAATGTTTTGCGAGGCACAATGCGCGAGAATGGCATCAAGTGCCCCCGGTTTGGCGGCCGATCGATAGTTTAGAAAGAGTGATTTTATTTTACGGTCCCTAGTAGAGGATGGGTCCGGTCCAGGTTCGGTATCGATTGCGAGACGCGGGTCAGACCCAGAGAGTCAATCGGAAATGCGACATTCGATGACATCTGTGTCCCTCACCCTGCCATTGAAGACTTTGATTACGGCCCCCTCATTCCATATGTGTTGATCGAACATTTTGTCGGTGTACGAGTCGGGGACCTCGACATAGAAGGAGCTGTAGTGGTCATACCGGGTTTTCAGTTTCTTCATTACGATAGGATAAATTCCGGATGTAGTCAGATGCTTGTGCAGATCTTCGGCTCTGAGTGCCGGGTCCTGACCAGAAATGAACATGCGCTCAGAGTGAAGACGAACGGAGACTCGAGGTAGGGTCTCCGGTCCATTGTCTGTGCGGTAACGTACCACCAGGACGCGCTGTTGTTTGCTCGAGTTTTCTTTGATTGTGGCTCTGTCGCCCGGTCGGTTGCGATAAGCCGAAGTGGCAGGGGATGTGAACTGTATCAGACCCTTCGATCGAGATCGACTGAGAGACCTGCTCGTAGAAAGCGTTCCTCCCTCATTCTTCCACGTTGTAAGTTGCCGGGACGGTCACGCAGAGATTTGTTGTTGTCGACCGATGCACTGCGGCTTGCTGCGAGAAGTTTGTCAATTTTCTTCTCGAGTTGATGATTTTTATCCAGAAGAGCACTGTTGTTAGAGGCC
>QVRM01005994.1:65000-85000 GCA_003439945.1 Dermanyssus gallinae
GGAGGAGTGGGTATATTTATTAAAGAAAGCATAATATGTAGGGAAGTGATTGAACTGAAAATGAAAGACTTGGTGGTAGTTGATATTGAAGGGCTTAATGGAGTAATAAGAATTATAGGGGTATACAGGGCGCCGAGTAATACATTAGAGGAAGGTAGAACACTGTACAATAGATTAACAGAGGCGGTAGTGAGGGGATGGGAACTATGTGCCTAGGAGATATGAACGCCCACATTCATCAGTTAGACGGGAGGGAGGATATTGAAGGGAAAATGCTATTACAATGGGTATCAACAACAGAGCTGAATATACTAAATTTAGATAAAGTAGTGGTTGGAAAATATACGTATAGTCAGGGAAATAGGAAGTCATGTGTAGACTATATTATGGTCAAAGGAAAAATACGGGAATGGGTAGGAGAGATGATTGTAGATGAAGGAAAAGAATGGAACATTGGCAGTGATCATAATTGGGTGGAAGTTACGGGTCGAGGAAAACCTGTTAAGAGGTTAAAAGTAGACAAAAAGGTGATAGACAAACAGAAATGGACACATAAAATTGATGAAATTAAACAGCTGTTAGAGGGCGCAATAGAGATAGATCTGGACGAAATGCATACAATAATACGGGATAAATATGATGAATGTTATAAAATAGTTAAGGAAGTAAGAGGGGGAAAGAGGGGGTGGTGGAATGGGGCGATTGAGGAGGCAATATTGGAAAGAAGGAAATGGAGCAAAGAGCACCGGAAGGTAGTAAGAACGAACCCGGGTAAGGGGGAGGAATAGTGGCAAAAGTATATGCAGGCAAAAACAAAAGTTCAGAATTTGGTACAAGAAGCGATAAAACGTCAGGACGAACAGGAGTTTAATAGTATATTAAGGGCTCCAAGGGGACAACGGGTAAAGCGATTCTGGACATATGTAGTCAATGCGGGAAAAAGCATGACTAATCTTGAGCACGAAAAAGTGTACACAAAAGAAGAGATGAATGCGGCGGTAGAAGCGCTATTTTTTATTAGTAATGGGGCCAGTGAAGGGAGGTCGAGAATGAATACAAGTATAATCACAGGAGTTGAAGAAATAGAACAAGTTATTAGAAGAATGAAAGGGAAGACGGCATGCGGGTTAGATGGAATAACAATGGAGATAGTACACGCATTGGGTGAGGTCTACATAAGGTATTTATCTAAAGTATTCAATAACATCTTTGCCGGAAGTAGCATACCGAAAAGTTGGCGTAAGGGAAGGGTTTCCTTGCTGCCAAAAGATGGCGTCGATAACGATGATTTGAAAAATAGACGACCGATAACTATTACACCAATTACGTACCGTATTTTTATGCAAATTTTTAAGAGCCGGGTACAAGATAGGTTAGAAGCAAATGGTAAAATTGGGGAATGGCAATGTGGGTTTAGAAAGGGATATAGGTTAGACGACCATATTTTTTTATTGAACCAGATAGTCGAAATATCTAGGACAAGGTTGTGTTGGCGGTTTTTTGGATCTAAAAAAAGCCTATGATATGGTCAATAGAGATACCTTGTACAAGTATATGGCAGAAGAAGGATTTGAAATAAGTTGGATAGGCTTATTAGAGGATATTTATAGGGAAAACACAGTAATGATTAAACGAAATGAGGGAGAATCGAGCGAATATGGTGTTGCTAAAGGAGTGAGACAGGGATGTCCTTTATCATCATTACTTTTTCTAATATATATAGAAAGAATTGCGAGAAAGGTGAACAACACCGGGTTGGGGTGGCAAATCGGTGAAAGGGAAACATTTATTAGAATACCTCTTCTGTTGTTTGCAGATGATATGGTTATTTTAGGAAGGGACGTGGGGGAGGTTCAAGAAATGCTTGATACCTGTGGAAAAGCAGCAGATGAACTAGATATGGTATTTAACGAAAAGAAGAGCGCTATTTTAGTATTTTCGGGGGTTACATTGGAGCGGAAGCTAAGGTTGCAGAGAAAGGAGTTAGAGTATCGAGATCAATATAAATATTTAGGTGTAACTATAGCGTCAATGGAAGAACTGTTAAAAGTGGAAGAAACATTAAGAATAAAGAAAGCAGACAGGGGTAGGAATTCGGTAAGATGCAAAAGCTTATGGGGATTCAATAGGTATGTGGTTACAAAGGACATTTGGAAGGCACTGTATGTGCCAGGGCTGACATTTGGAAACGCTGTCCTAGTGCATAGCTCGGGTTTATGGAGGAAATTAGAAGGGATTCAGAGAGAAGTAATTAGATTTTCATTGGGTTGCCGTTTCAATTGTAGCAGAGAGTTTCTTGAAGGGGAGGGGGGTATGTCAAAATTTATCGAAAGGGAAGTGCAAAGTAAGCTGAGGTATTGTAGTAGAATTAGGACACTAAGGAACGAACGATGGGTAAAAAAGATACAGTGGGTAAAAATGGCAATGGGAATAAAAACAAAATGGGACAGGAGGGTAGAATTTGCGGCAAGACAGATAGGACTCACCAGCAAACAATGGACAGACACTACTATGTCCAGTGGGCAAATTAAAAGTAGGGTAAAGGCAGCATACACCCAGAAGTGGCGGACAGCACTTATGCAGAAAACTAGTTTAAAGGAAGTATACGGGAATATGAAATTGGAAAGGGGTGGAGTAGCATGGTTATATGATAATACAAGAGGCAGCGGGTTGTTAGCGGATGCAAGAGCCGGTATGTTAGACACAAGAGTACAGCGAAACAGCTACGAGGAATTAGAAACAACGGTTTGTCGAATATGCAGTAAGAGAGAAGAAACTGTAGATCATCTGGTTAGGGAGTGTGAACAACTGGGAGGAACTAGGGATGTAGAATTAGGGGAGGCGCTGGGATTAGGCAAGGATGCAGAAAAGGCACAGATAGAGATTACGAAACAGAGGCTATCCCGATGGAAGGTGTGCAACACATAAGGGCAAAGTAACTGGAGACCACAATATAGGTAATTAATAGCTGCAGCGTTATGCGCCCCTGATATAAAAGGGTGATATGTGTACACACACTTATCAAGCAAATAAACCAATCAATCAATCAATCAGTGACTAATCTTCTATATAGGTATAGTGTACTGGCTACAAAATCCAGACAGTGCAGTGTTGTATCGATACGCTTTGTTTTGAAATCAAACACAGCGTAGAGAATACAATAAGCAACGATATATTGGGCAGCCATATCGTGTTTTTTAAACCACTATATATTTTAATTGATTACCTACATACCTACTATATACTTGTGATAGATGCTTCAATTCCACTGAATCGAAGAGACAGCAATTATCTGTCTGATGCTAGTCTTCCATCTAACTACCACAAATATCTTAAACCGACACATTGTACATATTAATGTGCAATTTTAACATCCGACTGTTGACGCTATTTTGCATAAATACAGTACGTGACAAGATATGACATAGTGCTCCCTGGGTAAAGACAAACAGAATGATGATCTAAAGACCGCTTTATTTTAGCAATGTCAACAACATCTGCGTAAAATCGCGCCATCGTTCACGTACGAAACTTTTAAAGACATTTTACCACCGCTGTGGACCAAGACAACGATGGCATCACGTGACGGCAACAACACCGCCGGAAGACTCAGCTGCCAGACTTGCGGGCGAGTATGCAAATATGGCGCGGGCCTCGCGAACCACATTAGATTGACTTACAATCAACGAGAAGTTCGTGCCACCTCCCCAATTGAGTATATTGTAGGTATGTAGGTAGTCAATTAAAATATATAGTGGTTTAAAAACACGATATGGCTGCCCAATATATATTCACACACCCTTTAGCAGGGAGGCTTTATTACAACCACAGATAAGTGCTCCATTACAAGAAAACAACCTGCCAAAGCCGGCGGCTTACGAGGAAGGTTAAGTATGGTTATACCTACAAGCTAGACGCCATGCAAACATCCTGTTAACAATCGTTTTCTTTGTAACAGTTCTTGACTGGATAGTGAGCCCGGCGCGAGTCCTTGTTGTGGCAATATTGAAGAACTTCGCCGCTCTCTCAGGTTGCTTACATATCCAAGTAAATGTGGATTTGTCAATTCTTTCTAACATGGATGCAATATCTTCACATTTTACGTCATTCTCATTAATATTGCAGCGAGACGCAACACGCCTGACAAATTTATTGTGAAGTTTAGTAAGCGTGTTGTTGTCACGGAAATAGCCTAGATTCCACACCGGCGAGGGCATACAGTAGGAACGGCAGAACATATTGCTTATACAACCTTATGTACAGAGAGGGTTTTTTTAACACAATACAACGAAATATCCAGTTCAGCCTCCGTGTGACCAGGGCTGCCATTTCTGCTAAGAGTACAGTTTGTCAATATGCCTAAATATTTAATAGACGTCTTAGCCATTAGCACCTCCGAGCCCAACGGGTGTCTGTGTGCAGGGTTATTGTGGCCAAAGTGTAAAACGGCACACTTATTTACAGATAGCTTAAGATCAAGCCTCTTACACCACTCTATGAAAGCATCAAGTGTATTTTGAAGAAGTCTGGCATTCTTATCATTATCTACAGCTATATACATTTTTACATCGTCAGCATATATTTTTGTTTGTACTGGCTGGGGCACTATATATTTCAAGGAGTCGGTATACAGTATGTACATTAGTAGACCTAGTATAGTGCCCTGAGGGCAACCCAACGTTATATACGAATGCAGGGATTCCCTCAGGGGTAGCACTGCGTTTGTTGGCTAGCCCGTGAAGATGCTTAGCAAGGTTTTCAGGCGATGAGTCAGCGTCATTCACAACAATCAAATTGTTAGGCGTTGGCACGAGGAGAGCAGAGTGGGAGTTCTGCTCCTCGAATTCATCGTGTGAAGGGTAGTAGTTGTCCGTTGCGTAGGAGCCATCGGGTCGCTTGATAGTGGCTAGGCTATCCTTAGTTCTCATACGCTTTGCACGTACTTGTGGATGGCGGTAGGAGTTGTCGACTGGGCAACACTACACTCTTCCATGATCCGTTGCCTATGAAGCATTCGTTTTAGCTTCTTTTGTATAGCAGCACCGTTCTCCAGAGTTGCGCTATTCAGTAGGCGGGTTACCCGCAGAATGTCACTGTTTAAGTTTCCAGCGGAATCGATTATCTTGACCGGTACAAAAATCTCAAGCAGGAAGAACATATAATTCACAAATTTGTTGTACATTTTATCTACGTTGGAGCACAACACAAAAATGAGTTTCAGTCGGTTGTCATCAGATTAAAAATCATCCTTTCGTAGTCGCCTTTGTCATAGTCCCAACAGTAGTGACGGGCATTAGGGATGTTTGAGCGACGATATATTGTGAATGTGCGACGATTATGCCGAGGTTAACGGATATCATCGTGCAGACGGTGGCAAAGGCCATTCAGGAAGCTATTCCGAGCATTCTGGGAGGACTGATGGGCGCCCCGTTAGCTCCCTCACCTATGCTGCAACAATCCACGACCATTAACGCTGATGCACCCAACCTACACGGGCGAACAGAAGCGCAGATCATGTAATGTCATCTTCATCACGTCCCAAATCGACCTGACTTCTGAAGACAACAGTGAGCAGGCCGCACGCGTGCGAGAACCAGCAGATACAGCAACGGAGACGGAATGCAGGTATTCAGATAGTGATGTGGAATTGCGAGGGGAGGGGGGTGTTAGATTTGCTCGGGGACAATGCGTACAAAGGGGTAGACGTTCTAATTCTGACGGAGACCTGGGCACGAGAGCAGTTTGATATTCGGGGATTCTATGGATACCATGCGCTGGCATCGTGTAAAAAAAGTCCGGGTAGGCCGAGCGGGGGGGGTATCGATTTTCGTTAGACCGACGGTGGGAGAAATGAGCGTTGGGATAGTAGCAGAAAATCTAATCGCAGTCATGTCACCTAAACTAGAACTAGTGGCTACCTATGTACAACCGGCGGGAGCGGAGTCTACAGAGACGATGGTCGAGCGCCTCTTGCTGGGGATAGAAGCGCTACCGCGGAAGGCTCCGATGATCATAGGAGGGGATTTTAACGCGAGATTAGACAGGATTGACTCGGAACGAACGGTGGCTTTGCTAGACGTACTGGAGGAGATCGGCTGTTGGGTAGTTAACAGGGCAAATGTGTGCACATATGAATGCCACTTCGGGACATCAGTTATTGATATATTTGCAACCGATATAGACAGAAAGGACATACAATTTACAGGGGACGACAATCCTTTACAGGAAGGTGCGAGACTCAGAAAACATATATCTATGGGTATCCGGGTTAAAATTAGAAGCAGTGTTCAAGAACGAGGGAAGTGGGAAGGATCAGGGAGAAAGCTTAGCGGCAACGTCCTTTTACAAGGACTTAGCGGGGTACTTCCGGTGCCAGGGGTAATCCAGGTAGATTCATATAAACGCAGTCTAGTAGGCTTATTAAGATCTGCGATGCTGCCGCCACAGGAGAGAAGCGGAAGACCCTGGTTTAATGAAAGGTGCAGGGCAGCCAAGCAAGCTAGTAAGCTGACGCGAGAATATGTAAAGACCGTTCCGTTAATGAGGCCGTTGGCAGCGTTGGTTAAACGGCTGGTTAAGAAAGCGTATAAGGAGGAGAAGAAAAAGCACTTAGCATAAACATTAGTCTAATGTGACAAATGTATTCTGTTAATAAATAATGCTTTCACCAGGGAACGTTTGCCTTTATGCCGTGTTTTGCTTGCATGGTTGAGACGAGCAATCATCCACTGCTTTTGTCATCGAAGTATCTCTTTAACATCTCCGGCAATGAAGAGTGTTCGAAGCCTGTATTGATGCCATAATACTTGCAAAACTTAAAATTTGATATATAAGCAAAAGGAGGGATACACGGTAAAAGAACACAACAAATGATTGAATGGGAAGACAAAGGCACGGCGTACAAAACTAATTGGAAAGACAACTTGGGGACAATGGCTACAGGAGACAAAGGGACAACTAATATTTAAGCAGCGAGAAACGCGACAGCGGGGAATGTTGGAACTGAGGGGCGCGTTGAATGTGATCCGGAGGTTGGCCATGGTCAACCTTGCGAATCTCGAACGATAAGTAGATATAACGTTATTAACAAAAACACATCTATGTGAAAAGTTTGACCGGGGTTTTATGGATACAATTGGTATGGAACGAATAGCGAGACGGGGACAAGAGAAAATGGGTTTGAAGAAGTGAGTTTATTTTATATATTTTGTTTTTTTTTAAAGACGAGTTTTATTATTATTTGGTTACATGTGAAATTCTGACGCCGCTTTGGCTACGGCAAAAAACTGAGTCTCTTGCCTGTTGGTAATGAACCTATAATCGACGCTGCGTTGCCGCGCTGTATCTCAACCGATATCCTTTGCAGCAAAAACTGCCTTGCCCTCCTATCGCCGGTTGCCACCGCGACTCTGGATCCCAACTCCGCAAGGAAACCCTTTGTAATTTCTACCATTGGCCCTAGCGTCGAAAGCGAACGGTTAGACAAAGAAGTTCTGCTCCAATTCACGGTATTTGGCTAGCTTGCGGTCTTCGGCAAGGCGAGCGGCTGCTCCGACCTCCCGACTAATGTGACGAACGTAGGATGCGGCCAGCGTACAAGACACGGTGACGTCGTAGACGAGGCATCGGCCTTCGCTCTATGGAACTAAAGTCAGACCATCCGGCCGCAGTTAACTGTTTGACGACAATCCAACAGGTTCTCTAACAGCAGGGACGTGGACTGTCTGCAATGTCCGGTGAATTATGTCATTCAAAGCAGAGTGCCTCGAGAACCTGCCGGCGCTCCTCTTGCAGGCAAGAGCATGCTTGCCGGTGGAAGACACCGGGAGGACGCATCGAGCGCAATTATGAGCAAAGCAGACTGATTCCCCCAAGCGCAGAACGGAGGCGATGCGGAGTGTGGTACTGTCCAGCATTGTCCTCAGCTGCGGTAAGGAAATGGCCTGAAGCCATTTGCCGCTCCATGGATCTATCGCGGCTCTCAGTCGCGCCCGCTCATTGGTGTTACTCGTCTGAGTCAACAGTTGCTCTTGAATCGCCTTGACAACTTGCGAGTACAAAGACGATTGCAATGTGCTTTCAGGGAGCTGACCCCATTTATTCTCTTAGTCGCGGCAAGCTTGATCAATCTGGTCGCTGAAACTTGGGTGAGCATTCGGTGATGCGATCCCTTGTACCAGAGTCTCAGTGGCTTTAAGAGACCCAAGGTAGGCAGAAATAGCGACTTGCGAGGCCATACGGATTTTCAAGCCACCCGAGGACGTCGGGAGTAAAGCCTGTACCCAAGACGATTGCCTGAGCTGAACGTTCAAAATACCTTGGAGAGTATTTCGCAAAATTTCGTTGATCGAGTGAAGCAGGTCCGGATTGGCGTAAGCTCGTGAGCAGCGGAAAAGGTACATCAGCCTCGGGATTGACAAGCTGACGCGTAACGGGTAAAACGCTGGGTATGCGTCTAAGAATCGCAGTCTGAAACACCAGCGCACGAGATCAGAGCCCTTTTTAGATAAAGAAATATCTACAGAGTCGTCGAGAATTGGGGCTCTTAAGAGCTCCATCTCGTTAACGGGTATTAACCTGGCTGCTGACAGAAGATTGCGCACCTCTTGGAATATGAAGCTGCGGTGGGTGTCTTCGTGGAAAGGAAAAAAGACTTCACATTTGGAGTCATTAAGTGTGAGCCCTTAGACAGCCTTGAACTCCTTTATCAGGGCTAAGTCTCTCAGCACCGTAAGATTGTCACCGGCAAGGGTGCCGTCGTCTAGGAACCACGGTCAGAGTTCGGAAGACAGACGCGATTGAAGCTCGTGAATAGCGACGCAAAATAGAGCGGGGCCACAAGGGTCCCCCTGTCGAACACCGGAACAAGACTTGATAAACTCTCCTTGCCAAATCAGCTTGCTTGGGAACCTGTACATCTGGTGTACTAGCGGGTATAGTCGGGGAAGGAGGGAGCGGACCGCCTTGAGCAAGTGGTCACGCCTTAGCGAGTTGAAGGCGTTAAAAACGGTTGATAAATGCTCTTGTTGCGTGCACGGCCGCTTCCGCGCCTCCCCTGATTCCGCAGCCCAGTTGATGCGGAGAGACCAATCCGATAATGTCTGGCATGCTATTCCTGGCGATGATTTTCCCGACTACCCGACGCAGTGTCAGCCCAACGGCAATCGGTCTAATGCCGCAGTCTTTTTTGCGCAAGGCCATGAGCGAGGCACCATAGAAGACGGGGAGCACGAAATCTGGGAGCTTTCCATTTACAGCGAGATTGACGAAGCGCACTAGGCTAAGGACGAATTGGTTTTCCTCGCCATCCCTGCCGATGAGATCTTTCAGATGGCGTGGTCGCAGGCCGTCGGGTCACCCGCCCGAGCTGTTGGCGAAGCTTCTGATGGCGTTGATAACATCTATCGTAGACACAGTGATCTCGTGGGGCTGGCCGGCGGACACGGGAGGCGATGCAAGGGATAAATTACGTGGACATGGGGGATGTTTGTCTATCAGCGCCAGCCTCGTTTCGTCGGAGTGTGGGGCCACTGTGTCGGTGGACAGAAGAGCCCTCGCCGCAGAGGAAACATCGCCAAAGGCGAGCTCTCCTTGAACTACGCGAGCCAAGGAAAAGCCCTTGAGAGACGCACTGCTTAGTCGAGTAGTTGACGCTGAGGCAAGGGGGATAGTTTCAGAGCCATTTCCCGCTCGGAATCGGTTCAGGTTCTCGCGAAGTACCGATGTAAGGGTTCGGCCGCGTTCCTTCTGGCGCGGAACGCAGAATACTACAATTGGGAATTAAAGTAGTCTTCTGTATGACTCTCTACTGGCTGAAGAGCAGACCTCGTTAATCAGGTTTGAAAGCTCGAGAGACACGTTGTCGCGGATACCCCGAGGTAAACAGGAAATCATTTTAGATGTGCTTTTGATTTTATACGTTGCGAGGATAGCGTCGTGAAGTGAGGTTTGTGCCGGTGCGCTTGCAGCGAAGCTTGCATAGGGTCCTTCCCTCGATGAAGGAGCGGAGCCGTTGTTGTCGCGGCTGCTGGCAGAGGCAACGGCCCACCTGCGGATGTCTTGTTGTGACATCATTGCGAGGGAGAACTAGTCTTCGGTGCGACGTCGCACGCGACGTTATCGGTTTTGATCGGTCGCAGATCCGCCAAGCCGAGGGCTAGAGCAGACTGAAGAGCATATTTAAGCTGCTCGCGCAGGCCCTTAGTGAGATCGGTTGGGCCGTCGGTGGAATCGGTGGATCTCGTAGTCGACCTAGCGGGTTTGGTTTGGCGTAGCGAGCCAGGAAGAATGCACGCAAACGCTCTTTCGATAGCACTGCTGATGTGAGTTACGATGGTGTCGATTATGGATGGTAGTATCTTTTCGGTTATGGCAAAGATCATATTGTCAAGACCGTCGCTTCGCGTTGAAACAGCAACGTTCGAGGGGCGCTCCTCAACGGCCACAAGAGTCTTTTGAGGCGGGTCCACAGGTCGTGAAGGGACCTTTACCCCGTTACGAACGACTGCGGAATAAGACCGTTTTGAAAACGAGGCCAATGGCTGGATGTCGCTCACCGGTGCGCAGACCTTCACCGTGGGAGCGCAGGTGTTTTGTTGGATGCGTAGTGGCGCTGATCTCTTGAGTAGCGCCATTCGTTGGAGGCGATGAGGGCGCGATCCCCAGGTGAGGCCCCTTGCAGAGACAACATTTCGGGGGCTGTGTACAGTCTTTACGGAGGTGGTTAGTGGAGCCGCAGCGGCGGCATCGAGGGGACGCCCACGGGCATTTCGGACTAATGTGGTCTAGGCTAAAGCACCTGTAGCAGCGGTGTGGCTCTCTGTAGAGCACCACGCCGTGGGTTTTCAAGCCGAGTCGAACTTCAGCAGGAAATTCAATGCCGGCGAAGGTAAGAATGACGTTGTCAGTAGGCATTACAAAGCCTGTCCTGATGTTTTTTGACCGCACCCGAATGGCCTCGGTCACCCCCAAAGACTGCAGCTCATTGACAATCAGGTCATCACTGAGTGACGGATGAACGCCACAGATTTTACCCTTAACGGTGGATCTTTGGTTGCTCGTCCGTGATTAAACAGGTATACCCGCGAGTGATGTTAAACTCAGCAAAGTGGCCCTATCCATCAAATCAGCGGCAATATTGACGAGCTCACCGCTGCGAGCGAAGCAAGGCTCATCTATTTCCCTTTTGATATGCCTGGCTATATCCATGCACACTTTGGTAAATTTTTTCTCAAGTTGTTTGTCCTTGGCTGAAAATAGAACTGCTCTGGTACGCTCCTTGGTAACAACGCTAGGACCAGTTATCTTTAGAGACGGTTTACCACCCGGGCCGACCTTAATACAGCCATCTGGATCATCGACGTTAGCAGTATCACCCTCCTCAGCCACTATATCATTTCCCAGCGAAACCGATTTTCCCGCGCTATCAGAAATGACTGTATCCGCCATAACATTAGCGCCGCTCTCGGCGTCAGCTTTGCAGACGACGAGCGAGCCGTCGTCGGTTGACTGTCCACCGGCCGAGCTACGCCTAGCACTATCGCTGGCGCCGGTTGTTATAACATCTGGAGTTGACAACATCGTAGCCGTGTCGGCGTCTCTCCCCTCCCTCGACGGCATCTGCTGTTGGGCGCATGGCGGGCTGGTCACCTGCCGTTTGGTCGAAGCTGACCCTCTCCCATTAACCTCTTCCTCGTCGGCGAGTTGTTGCTTCTTGTTCTTCTTCTTCTTCGTGTTAATTCCGTTTCCACTTGTTGACGGAGAGACGGCAGAGGCGGCCGCCTCGTTTCGAACACTGCTAATTGGCTGGTCGATGTTGTTGACGTCAGCCGGTGGCGTTGTTGTTGTCGTCGTCGTACCTGCCATGGGTTTCCCCGATGGTGGGTCGCCTTCAGGCGAGTTTTACAAAACCCATAACGGGTCAATTTGAAGCACAAAGGATGCACCAGCAGTCGAAGTTGCACTGAATCAGTCTACTGCACCAGGTACGATCCAGAACACGCTGAGATACACCAATCAAACGGAGCGCTGCAAGGACACACCTTACCGCTCGAATGTAAACATCGAAGTGAGTTTATTATATAGAGGGAGTAAGTACGATGGCTGACATCAGGTGGTCAGAGAGAGGCGGTCGCAAATAGTAAAAGGGCAGGAACTATATGCCTTATACATATGAATTCCCACATGCATCAGTTAGACGGAAGGGAGGATATTAAATGTGAAATGCTAATACAATAAGGTATCAACCGCATGCTATGTTTTATAACGGGGGACGTCGTGCGGCGACCGACGAACTTCGTCTAGGTGGGCAGATCCTCACGTATGTTAATCACTTTACGTACCTCGCGCTAACAATCTCCTCTACAGGCAGGTCGTATGCCAGACATATCTCCGAACGCGTTAGGAAGGCTTTGATTGCCTGTTCCTTGATCAAAAAACTACAAGTGATGCCCGTGCGCACCGCTATTGCACTCTTCGACTTGAAGATTGCACCAATTGCTTCGTACAGCATAGAGGTCATCTGGACAAAGCTAACGCCGGCTAACCTGACTACCCTTGATGGAGTTAAATCCGCGTTTCTGAAGCGAGTGCTTGGGGTGCACAGCTCAGCTCGAAATAGACTCGTGTACTTGCTGACAGATACCCCACTGTTCGTAGAGGACCTGAAGAGGCGACTGAATCTCCCTGCGACACCGGGATACGGTCGTTTCATCAGTGAATACGAAGTTAAAATGGCAGAAACTGATCCGGAATTTTACACAGTTGGGGCAATGGCATCAGATTCATGGAAATATGTAGGTAGGACTAACCGCCATATTGTTACGCGATTTGCAGTGCACGGGTATCACCACGTCGTGTGTCGCACAGTGGGGTTCCATGAGCCGAATGAATCTTGTGTTTGTAAAAATTGTAGCAATCCATGTTCAAAGTATCACGCCACTCTGTATATATTTCATCTCGTTATCACGATTGGCGAATGCTTCTGGTAACTTACCGCTGTAAATGCGTGTTACGGCTTATTTGTTGCCAACCTGTTTGTTTGTATGTAGGTATAGATTAGGTATTGTTTCACACCCAACATGGTGTAAAAAATGAATGTGCCAATAAATAAGGTATCAACGGAAAGGCAAAATAAGCTAAACTCAGATAAAAGATGTTGAAAGATATACGTATAGCCAAGGAAATAGAAGGTCATGTGCAGATTATAATATGGTCTCTCCCCGGAGAAGAGGAGATACTGGCAAAATATGCGCAGGCAAAGGCAAACGTTTGGCATTTTGTACAAGAAGGAAAGAAAAAACAGGACAAATAAAAATTTAATAGTGCATTGGGGGCTCCAAAGGGACAACGGGTAAAGCGATTCTAGACATAAGCAGTCAACGCGGGAAAAAGCATGGCTAATCTTGAGCACGAAAAAGTGTACACAAACAAGGAGATAAATGCAGCGGTAGGCACTATTTTTTATTAGTAATGGAGTTAGAGAAAGGAGGTCGAGAAATGAATGCAGGTATAATTACAGAGATAGAAGTAGAACAAATTATATGAGGATTGAAGGGAAGACGGCGTGCGGGTAAAACAAAATGACAATGAAATAGTAAATGCGTTCGGAGAAAACTTCATAAGCTATTTATCTAAACCGATAACTATTCCAACAATTACATAACGTAATTTTGCGCAAATTTGTAAGAAGCGGATACAAAATAAATAAGAAGCGAATGGTTAAAATTGGGGCAATGTGGGTTTAGGAAAAAACATAAAGCTAGACAACGTTAGGTTTTTTAAATCTAAAAAAAGCTTACGATATGGCCAATAAAGATACCTTGTACAAGTATCTGGCAGAAGTATTTGACCCGCGTTGAATAAACTTATTAAAGGATATTATAAGAAAAAAAACAGTACTAATTAAATAAAATGAGGCAGAATTAAATATGACGTTGCTAAAGAGATAAAACAGGGATGCCTTTTGCCGTCATTACTCGGGGTTTGGTATAGCTGGTTGGTAAAAAAATAAACTTTTATTATAATTGTTTTTTGTTGTTTGCAAATGATATGGCTATTTTAAGAATGCACATAGGATAGGTTCAATGTGGGACGGCAGCAGATAAATAAGATATGATATTAAACGAAGAGAAGAGCCCTGTTTTAGTATATTTGAGGGTTACATTGACGCCGAAGCTAAAATTACAGTGAAATAATCTAGGGATTTGGGATCAATCGGGGCAGCTAACTTCGGACGAAACGTTATCGCAATTTAAATCTTAATGAAAACATATATTTCTACGTGCCGTTAGGGACACTTCTAAAGAAAATTTTTATTTAATGTAGCCACCATCAGCAACTCGCGCAAAAGCGCCCACAGGCCTTCGTCAAAGTTAAACGATTTGTCAATCGCTCTATGCAGTGTTTCTTTGTTTTTATATCGGCACTTGCTAGACTCTCGTTCAACAACACTTCATACATAGAAGTCCAGAGGATTCAAGTCTGGACTGCTAAAGGGCCACATCGTCTTGTCCCAGAACGCCGTCATGTTGTCCTGCAGCCAGTTCTAGACGATTGCAGGTGTGGGTAAAAGCGCCGTCTTGTTAATAGACATATTGTCTTACATACGATACTATCAATCCATGGTTTCACCACCTTTCGCAAAACACGTAAATACACTTTTTTGTTACGGTTTCTTGTTTGTCAAGTGCGGGGGCCTTGCGTTCCTTCATTCGACACAACACGTAAAACGTGTACATTAACAGGATGTTTAATTCTATGCACGATTGGTACATTCTCAGGGTCTTTGCGAGCCACCGGCCATTTTGCGGGTTATGTATTTGGTCAATAATGAACATTTTTTTGTCGAAATAGAATCCAAAGTGTCCTGTCGTTTCGTGTCTCAACGACGTGAGAATGAGATTGCAGCAAACCATCCTCTTGATTTTCGCGGCCTCAGACAACATCTGTCTGACTTTAAACGTGTAAGACTTGCAGCGAAGTTCTTCGATGATAATCCGACGCATAGAATTGACACTCGTATTAAAATTGGTTGCAAAACGGCGCATCGATAGACTGGATGGATCTTTAAAACGCAGGTTTGCCCCATTTTAATCACTTTCAGCGTCCTCACTTTTCGTCGGCGGTTGTGAATTGTCTTTCCGGGTAGCCCTGTCTATTTTGCATCTCTGTAGCATCGGGCAATGTTGTAGCATCAGGCAACCATTGCTCGTTTAAATTAGGTGATGCTGATGATTTAGGCTGGTCGATGTTCGGCACCAAGCAATTGAATAACGGTTGCTCTTCGGTCATATTCTGGACCCACGTTGCGCCGGCCGTTCATTATGACAATGTGTTTTTGTTCTATTGTGAGTGGGCTGTCTGCTCACGCAAACCGAAATGAATTAACGCATTCGGCCTATGCAAGGTAGACCGCCAACATTTGTACGGATATAGCTGCCTATCTACATAATTAAGTGTGACACAGCATCAAAAAAGAATTGTTGAATAAGGAAGACATTTTAAGAATAAAGAAGGCAGACAGAGGTCTTCGGTGAGATGCAAATGTCTATGGGGCTTCAATAAATATGCGCTTTCAAAAGGCATTGGCATTTGGAAGGCAATGTAATGCGCCAGGGCTGACATCTGGAAATTCTGTTTTAGTGCATAGCACAGGTTTATGGAGGAGATTAGATGATATTCAGAGAGAAGTATATTTTAAACGGAATCGCACTCAAAACGAGAGTACGATAAGTTTATTTAATGTTTAGAGTGTTAATTGTCAAATAATAGTAGTTACTGCTACGGCATTTCTGGCAGTCCTTCCCCCGACGATGGAAGCGATCCCACTACCGCCACTGCATTACCACGCTGTACTTTTATGGAGATACGCTGCACCAGGTACTTCCCGGCTCGCGCATCCTTTGTCACAGCAGTTATCCTCTTTCAAAGCTCCTTGAGGAACTTAACGGTCGCCTTCCCCATTGGCCTTAACGTGTCCACGGCAATCGGCTGAATTATGTATTGCGGCGAGAGCTCTCTGTACTTCGACAATTTGCGACTTTCAGCAAGACGTGCGCTCGCGCCAGCTTCCCGACTTGTGCGCGCAATATAACTGTTGGCGAGTGTACATGAAACCGTCGCGTCCCACACTAGCAGACGACCCCGTTCCCATGGTACTAAAGTTTTTCTATCCGGGGCGTAGAAGGCTGTTGGCGCACATACCGAGGGGCCCTTTCACTAAAGGAATCTGGGCGCTCTGCAGAACACGGTGTACGACATTGTTGATGGCAAAATGTCTTGAATGGCGACCGGAACTGAACCGGCAGGACAGCGCATGATCCGCTGTAGCGGTAACTTTGGACCGGCATAGGTTGCAGACGTGCTTTGCGCAGACAGCCTCCCCAGCCTCCCCAAGACGTTGCGGAGTGTGTTATTGTCCAGCATCGTCCCCAGTTGCGGCGAAAGAGGGGCCTGCAGCCACTTTTTTCAACGCTCTGACAACCACATTTTAGACGCTCGTAATGGGCTTAGTTGCCTGTGGTCGTCATCGCGTTCTCGTACTAAATTATATAGGCTTTCTCCAGCAGAGCTATGTAGCAGCAGGGCAGTGACCACCGCGCCCAACAAATTCAACCAGCACGGCCGGGACTCGAACTAGCGATGTTTTGCCAACCGTAGTTGCTATGGCAACGCCCCGTTTCAAACGGTGCGTTAGCCGCCTAAGCCACCGCCACTACTTTCCGCTCATTGGATCAAAACAGGCCTTCAGGCGAGCTTTTCCTTTTGAGTCTAGGGTTTGTGCTAGAAGCGCGTCTTGCCTCTTTTTTACCACTAAGTGGTCCAGTGCTCCCTGAGTTTTTCGTTCGCGGGGCTTTTCCCAGCAAACTCGAAACTCCTCAAGATCCTCATCGGAGGCCCCGACTAGCTGAAACGAAGTATTTTCAACCCTAATCAAAAGTCAAAGGATGCAGATCCCAAGTGAACGTTGAGTAGCCGTTCTAGTCCCGTACGCAGAATGTCGTCGAACTTGTCGAGAAGGTCAGTCCTTTCAAAAGAAGGTGGACCACGCAAAGATACGTCAGGCGAGGAGTAGAGAGACTTTGTCGCAAGAGGTATAACGCCGGGTGGGCATCTAGAGTTTGAAGTCTGCTGCACCATCGGCTGACTTCAACAAGCTTTCTGCGCAGTACACCCTCCAGCGCCGCATCGGTAAGGAAGGCTCCCAGAAGTTCGATATTGTCTTCGACTGCTAATAGAATGTCGGGTAGTATTCCCCGCAAGCTTGAAATAGGCTCGTCGCGGTGCTCCTCTGACAGTAGAAAGAGCTTGCATTGATTTGCGTTGAGTGTTAAGCACAGAGCACGCTTGAAATTCCTGAGCAGTCTTGATGTCTGCCTGGATCGTTGCCAGGTCACCTGCCAGCGTTGCAACATCAAAACACCACGGTCGAAACTCCAATCACTCCAATCGCTTCGCCTGTAGTTCAGCGATAGCGATACATAAGAGCTGGCCCACACGGGTCGTCTTGTTGAACCCCACACATTGACTTAAGCGTCTCCCCTTGCCACAGAAGATTAGCGGGCAGTCTATACATCTAGTATACAGCTGGGTAAATAGCGGGTATCGATCTTTTTACAGCATTGAGTAAGTGATCTTGACGAAGCATGTTAATGGCGTTTTGAAAGTCGAGCTTGACTAAAGCTTTTCCTAGCCCTCTGTTCGATTTGATGGAAGCGGCGGCCGCATGCACAGCCGCTTCTGCTCCTCCTTTTATCCCGCACCCTAGCCACTAGCTCGAGGTAAGCCCCACGGCGATTGGCCAAATACCCCCGTCCTCTTTGCGAAGGGCGATTAATGTTGCGCCGTAAAAAGTGGATAGCGTGAACTCTGGAAGTCGCCCGTTGACTTCTAGAATAACGAAGTGACGTAACGCTTGCAACAGAGGGTTGCTATCATCCTGGCGGCAACCTATGAGATCTTTCAGATGCCGAGGGCGAAGACCATCCGAACCGTCACTAGAACTGCTTGGAAAACTTCTAATGGCGATTCGAATCTCCTCAGTCGTGACATCAATTTCAGACGCTGGGGGTGCCGGCGTCGGCGCCTCAGGGCACCCAGCACCGTGGGGTGTGCTGGGTGCTTTTTCAATAAACTTGCTCTAGTATTTGCGTCGATTGGGGCAGTCTGATCTGTAGAAAACAGGGTCCGAGCAGCGAAAGAGACGTTCCCCTGGGACAGCTTTGATTGCACGATCTTTGCTCTACGACTGGCGTCGTCAGTACATGTAGCTCGCGAAGGTCGTCCACTGGTTACGTGAGGATTCTCTTCTAGGCGTGCGCCTCTGCAAAATCTAAGTACAATTTCTCGTAGAGCCGAGGTGAGCGTGCGCCCCTTCTTCTTTTTCACCGGTATATTAAACATTCTATCAGCCGTTCCCAACTGTGCTGGCTGGCCACCGAGCACACCTCGTTGATAGTTTTTAACAGTTCGACGGCAAAATTTTCTCTTAAACTACGGGGAATGCACGATACCATCTTTACTTTAGACTTGATAGCGGCAGCCTTTGATACGTACGTTGGAAAGCTATTTCCAAGCGGGTTTGCTTAAGAGTGTGCGTTGGTGACGGAGAAGCGATTTGAAGAATGTGTCAAAGTGGCGTCAGTGTGAGCTGTTGCTTGTGGTTGAACGGATGAAGTAAGCCAGTGCCTTATATCTGATTGACCATTTAACATGATGGTGTTTGCGAGTTTGTCCCCTCAGGCTCTCCAGTCGAGGCTCGAGTCCTCGCACCGAAAGCCGCGGCGCTGGCGGACTCGGGTTGAGTACAGCATTAATGGCCTTCTCCAATTGTTGGCGTAGGTTGGAGGCTAGCGGCTTTGCAGAAGACGCCGAAGATTTAGTCAGCGACTCATGTGTGCCGAGCAGCCCCGGAAGGACGGATGAGACCACCTTTTCGATGATCTCTCCAATTTGCACCATGATTGCGTCGATTATTTGAGGGATGACCTTTGCGGATACCGCCATGACCGTTGCATCTAGGCTATGGCCATGTGCCGTATCGCTTGTGGTAATGGCCGCCGTAGAGACTGGTGCTGCTGGCCCAATTTTGACTTCGGCTGGCGGAACACTTGTTTTCTGCGGTACATTGATCCCATTCTGTACGACCGCAGCGAAACTGCGTCTGCTAAATGACTCTGACGGTTGAATCTCTGAGATTGGGGCACAGTGTTTAACTGGCGCGGTATCAGTGTTTTGCTGAATTACGCGAATAGCAGATTTCTTGGGAAGTTCCATGCGATTTAAGCGATGGGGACACGATCCCCAGGTGGCCTCATGGCCGCCCTTACATAGGCAGCATCGCGCTGCGTCTTTGCAATCCTTTCGCAAATGGTTAGTAGATCCGCAATGTCCACAACGAGGGGCCTTTAATGGACAATCAGGTTTTATATGATCTAAACTGTAGCATCGATAGCACTGTAGAGGTTCCCGGTAGAGAGTAACGCCATGGGTTTTAAGGCCCAAGCGAACCTCCGTCGGACAATTATTGCCCGAAAATGTCAGGATGACACTGTCCGTCGCCATGACGAATCCGGTTCTGATGTTCTTGGACCGGACATGAATAGCGTCGGTGACGCCGAGCGGCCCCAAAGCATTTGCGATTGTTGCCTCAGTTAGCGTGGAGTGTACCCCGATATTTTTCCTTTAAGTGTTGATCTTGAGCCGCTAGCCCTGGCGCTTACAGCCATCCTAAGCTAAACAAAGTAGCCGCCCGGTCTTCAATGTCTTCCGCACGATAATTAGTTTCCCCTGCTCGAGAAAAGCGCGGTTCTTCTACCTTGCCTCTAATATGCTTCACGATATCGTCACATACAGCATTACAGTTTGACTCCAACAAGTTATCTACAGCGGAGAAAATGATTGCCTCGGCTCTCTCCTTCGCGCAAACCGTTGGGATGTTCTTCTGTATCGTAACTAGATTTGCAACAATTTTCCCTTTGGTCCGACTTTATTCCACACCC
>QVRM01005995.1:0-29438 GCA_003439945.1 Dermanyssus gallinae
GCAATCTTCAGGTTGAACAAGCTAATAGCAACCTCCATCGACACCATGTATGGGTCCTTGACACTGCGAAAGGACTGTAGGCTTTTTCGGACTCTATCTTCAACATGTCTGAAGAAACTTGTATCACGTGATGAAAACACGACCCTCTGCTAGGAAAAGTAGAGAACGGTTTTGATTGTTCCTGAATCCAGTCGGAACTTATCGCGTTTTCTCCTCGTCTAAATTTCATCGCTTTAGCCTTGCCCGCATTATTCTCCAGTTTGTTCCGGTCAACATAGCGCTGTAAAGTTACAACCGACTGCTGCAAGTGAAAGCGACCTCGGGAGAACAATACTAGATCCTCGGCATACATAAGCGTTTTTACTTGTAAATGCTAGCTTCGTATTTCCGTTGGGAGATCGCTTACTAACATTGAGAACAATAGGGGACTGAGATTATCAACCTAAGCAACACCGGTGGTCAACAATAATTGGCCGAAAAGAGCTGCAGAGGACGGAGCTGCCAGTATTGGCCCATACCAAATCACAAGATACACAAGCGACAACAGCAGACCAGACAGTACCTAACCAGGCGAGAACACAGCTAGGTTGCACACAGGTGACACCCATCTAACGGACTGGGGCAGGAACACGGCTGATCAGCTTCCAGGTAATATCGGTGCATAAGTCTAGCAGTCAGACCGGCCGAAGAAAACGGCCATTATGCCGACTTGCTGGCCCACTTGGCAAAATTGTTATGGAGTATGAACACTGTCAAAGGACATTCCATCCACGGTGCGGAGTAGCTAACAAACAACAACCGAGCCAACGACCCAGCACCTTGAAACCGCTGAAGTTCGTGCACGTTAGACCTAACCCAGCCCAACGGAAAAACAGAGATTGCGAGCGTCGACACTGCAACACTTTGTGATAAGTACGCATCCCATAACGTCTATTTTCCGCATACAAGACATAAGACGCCAACAAATGGGGCGCAAGGTGCGTGGATGATAGGAGTAGAGCAAGGAGGATGCCAATCAACACTGGCGCGGCGTCGTCGGCAGAGTCAGAAAGTGGAACGCCGAACAAAGTGTGTAACAACGTCCCTTAGAGCAGTCAAAATATGTATAGTGGGCCAGAGTGCTAAGAGGACAGAAATGGTTGTGCATGCGGTCAAAAAATCGATATCTCGTCGTTGATGAAAAAATGATAAAGTATTGCAAAGTAATATTGCCCCTAATTTTTTTGTCGTGATATGACGACTCAATTGAGTTAAGAAAGGAGGACTTTTTGAACATATTACAGCGTTGTCCGTAAAGCTACGCAAGCAGAACAACATATCGTAACAAGTAATCGTAACTATTCTTTTGTTCAGTGCTAGCTACAAAGAAGCGAACAGTGCTCTAATTTTCCGCGAAGGAGAATCAAACACGCAATTCACCTTAATGCATGACGTGCACCATCCTATAGCCTACAAGAAAACCTACTTGTACAAATGACTCTTGAAGACAACTGAGGCAGTGGAAAAGGCGACCTGTGAACAAGCCGCTAATATAGTATTTAAGGAATTCAATGGGCGCCTCGAAATTTGATCGCAAATGCAGGTTGCTTGTAGCTCATTTTTTCTTGACTGAAAATAACAGGATGTCGAAAATAAAAACTGACCATTGCATTTAAACTCTGTACAGGGCACGTAAAGCGACGGGAAGAACAACAGCTGTGGGTCCCAGAAGGCAGCTGGGCCAAGGCCTATTGCTGCCTGTCAAATACGCTGGTCCGCCTGAGACCTGAGATGGGGCCGCTATACGTAGCATCGAGGTCCTTTTATCGACAAACACTATGAGAAGCTAAGCAGCCTAGATATAGATCCGAATAAGCATCTAAAGGAGAGACGACTTCTCCAGGAGGCACAGCAGGAACCGTACATATGGATCCGCAAAACATCTTAAGTAAGATCATCATGCCTAGTAACTCTCGAGCGATTCTACGCCCACTTCCGAATTATACTCAGATACGTGTCATTACACATGACACGATCCCAAGGTTCCTGCCGGCATCACAGCGGACAGGTGAAGGAAAGGCATGCAGCCTTGAGAAAAGCCAAGCTGGACAAAACACTGTTCCGTCCAGGAAGTTGCGGAGGCCATAAACGACTCCCGAAAAACATAGCACCCGAACAGGGCAGCATCTGTAACGAACACCTGCAACAGACAGCCTCCTGGACGGCCCTCTTCAGTAGATGCCTTCATACCAAAAAATTGGCCGCAGCATGAAGACAATGCATAACGTCGCCTATTCCAAAAGGCAAAAGAGCAAAGCAAAGCACTGAACCTAGTGTCTCGCGGAACGTCAATAAAAAGAGTTGTGTATATAAATTGCAAGCGAGCCCTCTGGATTGCCATTTAACAACATTTATTAGCTACATGGTTTCCGAGTGACAACAAATCCTGACGAGCATAATCTCTTCTGACAGACATTGAACGGGCATTGACGCGGAAAGACAATTTAAACTCTTCACTATGTGTTTGTGGAGTTTCGTTCCGCGTTCGACTTGGGATAATGAGCACGTGCACTGATCAAGCTAGCCGACTTATTACCGAATTATAATCACTTTTGTGTGGATGGTAGTAGGCGATGATCGGGCCTCGACATCAACACGGGAACGACGAAACCCATGAAACTCAGAGAAGTTTAGAGTTCAGACACACAGGCCGGGCAAAGGGTACCTTGCTCGGACTATACTAGTAGAAGCTAACGTTTGTAAATAGATTTACATTCCTTTCTTCACACCGGCCCCTTCAGTCAGGAACTTTGCAGCGCACAGTAGATAAACGGCATTGTAAGCAAGGGTTGAGCCAACGACACATAAGAGCCCGCAGATGATTTCACTCACGACAGCGCTAGTCTTTTTATATATGATAGATATGATGATTGTATATATGATGAGATAATAGCACCAGTTACTTCAAACGGAATTCAGCTCCCATGCGCTAAACTAAGTGTCCTCGATCTAGCGGTACTTGACCCCGTAATAATTATTAATTAAGAACAATCTAGATTTATTAACACCATATATATATATATATATATATATATATATATATATATATATATATATATATATTTATATGCTAGTGCAACCTGTGTAGAACTGGTTTAGACATTTGGCGCCAAAAGATCGAGCGCAGGTAGGCTCTAAGCTTCACTGAGCATGTTTCTCAGCGTGGGACTACCCGTCAACAAAGTTTCGCCCATCCTAACAGATCCGGTGGCTGCTTATAGCAAGGCAGACAACTATCTCTGCACCACCTGTCTACTGGAAGAGATACGCTTGACTGGGCCGAGGAACGAAGTGACTTGGGTCAATACTACCAGTTGAATGCCTGTCTAACACGACATCCTGACTGGAACGATCCTATTCTTCTTTCCGCTGACAGCTGGCGACTCAGCGTTGTAACTCGACATAGTGCAGCAGCGACGATGAAAACAACAATGCCAGCGACAATCGCATCTTGTTTTTAGAATCGTTTGCTATCTCTGTTACATTTGTCACTGGGGCATGAAATGGTTTTTCCTTTCGAACCCCAAGGCTGCTTATTATATCGCTGGAATCAAACGATTATTTGATATACTTAAATCAAATAATATAAATTAATAAAACCTATATATATACATATTTTTTTTTGTGTGGAAGAGGGTGAAAGTTTTTACGCACGCTACGAGTACGGGGTATTCCCCCCTCTCGAGCAGTGTGGAACTCGACCCTAGCGGTTGGATGTTGGTCCGCCAAGACCCCTACCTACTAGACACTACTCCCCCTTTAAGCTTCACTCTCTAATGGCCTAGATATCCATAGAACAGTACTATGGGCCATTAGGAGAAGTGGCAAGGGCCTACCGGATCATTTGGCCGAGGTCACTCACGGGTTCCCCCACCGGTCCGACGTGCTTGTCCCAACACCTGCGAACCCGTCTGAATATAAGCCACGACATCTGTTGATGTCGTAAGCGCTATCCGTTTTCTTCTGTACTTGCCGAGCTCAATTTTCTTTTTCATCACTGCAGTTGCCATTTCCTCGCCCAGCTTCCATGCTGATGCTGTGCTGCATATGTACTCCATTGTTTTTGTTCTTCTCTGGATAATTTCAATCTTAGCAGCACTATGGCAGTTTTCCTTGCCTGCTCTAGTTCATCGCATTTCAGGAGAGTGTGCTCGGGGTCATCGTCGATGCCGTCCGCACAGTGCGCACCGAGGGAGCTTTGCCTATACGAAAGAGATAACTTTGAAAGGCACCATGGCCAGTGAGACACTGCGTAAGGAAAAAGTTAAATTCCCCTGCCAGGAGGTCCATCCACTTTTTGATGTCCGGGATGAGCAAGCGAAGAAAATGGCCCGGTGAGCCTATAGGTATGGCGTCCCATTCTTCTTACCACGCTCTTATCGTTTTTTCTTCTTTGCTGGACTTACCCCCTGCTTCCCAAGTCCTTCTCCTTTTGTTTACTATCAAGTCCCAAGGTGGGGAACCAGCCAGTACCAGGGCCGCGTTTGTGCTAATTGTACGGTAGACCTGCAGGATCCTAAGCGCCCCTATTCTCTGCGTATTTCTCAGGGCCTTTCTTGCCGTCGTTGTTTTTAGGGTGTTCTGCAGCCAGACTGGCGCCGCGAAAAGTGCAATTGATTCGGTAACCGACATTAATAGTCGTCGCCGACGCTCCCGCGGCCCGTATGAATTTGGAAGGATCTTGCCTATAGCGTTAGCCGCTTTAGCCGCCTTGACCGTGCATTTCCTGATATGACTTGCGCCCCTGAGACCCTTGTCTAGTAGGACACCAAGGTATCTGGCTGCTGTTACTTGCAGCTGCTGCTTACTTTTTTTCTTCCTGTCAAGAGAATGGCTTCACTATTTTCCGGGGCCAGCTGTAGCCCAGCTCTATCCATCCATCTCTTTGTCGACCGGAGAGCCATGTTTGTCTTTAACTCTAGCTCTTCCTCTGTTTTTGTTTGAATAATAAAGGCCAAGTCATCCGCATACGCAATCATCTCTAGTCCCTGTGCGAAATCTTTCTGTCTCAAGACGTCGTCATATGTTATGTTCCAGAGCAAGGGGCGGGATTGATCCTTGCGGAACTCCTGCTGTCATGTCTATCTCCACCGTGCCGTTAAAAACTCTTCTGTCTTCCAAGTATCCCGAGACGGCCCTCACAAGAAACGGAGGGACCGCTTTTCTCACCAGGGTTTCTAAAATCTCTTTCCACGGCAGACTGTTGAACGCGTTTTTGACATCCAGAAGGACAGCCACAAGAAGTTTCCGTTTGTATATAGGAAAACTGTGAAGCAAATCAGCTTTGGTTGTTATTCGTTGAATTGCTGTGAGAACTGATCTGTTCTTGCGAAATCTGTATTGGTTAGCCGATAGAAGATCTTTCTGTTCTGCAAACGCCCTAAGTCTGTATTCTAAAATTGCCTCATATCCTTTTGCTAGGGTGTTCAAGAGACATATGGGTCTGCACCCTCCGTTACTTTTGAGAATCAGAACCACATCCGCCCTCTTCCAGTCGTTAGGCATTTTGCCACTTGCCATCGCCTTAGTTAGTACTGTCGCTACCAAATCCGGGTGCTCGTTAAAAAGCCAAAGGCGGAATGCCGTCGGGCCCTGGAGACCTCCCTGGCTTTAGCCTCTCAGCTGCCATTATTACCTCTGCACGCGTGATAGGCGGGAACTCTTCTGGGGTTGTCCCTCTTCTTACGAAAGTCTCCCTGTTAAAAAGTGCGTCTTGTTGAAAGAGTTTGTTTAAAATCTGTACGACCTCTGTGTCTGGCATAAAAAACTTTTGGGGCCTGCGCTTATCTGCCTGATCATTTTGTAGGGCTTTCCCCATGGTTCGTCATTTATCTTTTGACGCCACCATAGTTTTCTGCTATTTTTTCTTTTAAAAGCGCCCTACTTCTTCTATAATTGTCTAAGGCGAGGATCTCGGCCTCCCGGGTCCTACGGCGTGTTTTGAGCTTCCTTTTGGCTTTGTTACAATCTGCCCGTTTCTGCGCTATGACGCTGTTCCACCAATATTTCGGTTGGCAGGTAGCCCTTCTTGGGTGAGGGGCTTAGTAACCTTGGTGCAGGCCCTGATAAGAGTGTCGTGCAGTTCTTCTGGGCTGTGGAGGCTTTGAGGATTGCCTTCTTGAGTTCTCTCTTGAAGACCTCTTCGTCCTTGATCCAGAAGTGCGTTTTGGTTCTTATAGGCATCGGTTTTTGCTGCAGTTCCACCGTGAACTCAATGCAATAGTGATCGCTGAGGTTTTCTTCCTCAGTGAGCACGATCCATTCTTTCAATTTGTTAACCATTGTATTGTTGCATAGTGTTACATCGACCGTTGACTGATGTCCGGCTCTGTGGAAGGTCGGGTCTTTGCCATCGTTTTGCATATACAGGTTCAGGCTGGCTGCCCATTAAATCAAAATTCTCCCTCTCTTGTTCGCTCGCCGCGACCCCCATGTTTCCGATGCCGCATTGAAATTTCCTGTCACTACTACGCCCTTTCCGTTTGTGGCGTCTTTATTGATGCACCGATTTCACTCAGTAGGTCTTCGAGTTAGTCCAGGCTGCTGTTGGGGCTGCTGTAACAAGAGTACAGCCTCCACCCTTCTAGCAGTTCCACCCATACAAAGCCGTGCCCGCTTCCATGCCTTATGATTTGCATGGAGCCGGTGTTTATGATTACTGCACTCTTAGTTTGATCTAAAAACCACTCTGGTTTATTGTTGCCATCGCTTGATTTGGTTCGCTCACCGCTACTAGCTTGGCTCCTCTTCTTGAGGCTATCTCTTCGACCATGTCATGCGCTAATTTACTCCTGTTGCAGTTTACTTGTATTACTTTGGTCCTGTTCATTGTTGTTCTGAAGAGTTTGGTCCTTCGTTTTCCAAATGTTGAAAACGGGCCGCCCCTCTGGAGTTTTTTTGTAGCCAGCCATCTGATGTATGCTTGTCTCTTCGAGCGTCCTTCGTCTGTTCCCTGGCCGCTTTTTCTCTTCCTTTTCTTTTTTTTGCTCCGCCCTTGATTCCCGGGGTTGGCTTCCCTTTTTTTAAGTCGGCTGCTAGCACTCACCCTAAGCGGTCGAATGCGAGCTTCGCTCTGTGGAAAAACGGTGAAAAGTGAAAACCTGAGGTCCCAAACCTCGACACTCGAGCAACCGCATCTAGTGAGTATTTCAGCACACACCCTAAACACCTCACAGGTACTGTGAGGTGCAATACATAATACAATACATAATTGCGTGTCAATTCCGGTGCCAACTTCGGCGAACATTTCAAACAGTCACCATTTCAATCGCCCGTACTTCGAACGCCAACTTGTTTACAATCAATGCTTCAAACGAATCAGCACTTTTTAGAACATCAGCTGCTCTGTATGGCCAGCGTGTTTACATACAGTCTCTTCAAGCGCATATCTTGCATGAACACCTAGGCAACGTGTATGAACATGCGGACGTGCAGGTCCGTACCCAGCGCATACATATACTAACATGCGCTACGCGTGCACATATTAGTAGGCGCACGAATTCTTGGCGGGACGTGCTGGTATATGAGCAAACATGTCGTTGCACTCGTGAAACCCATGAATAATTGCGTCTGAATGCTTCTGCATATGGTGTATGTACACATATGCGTAATGCTCATATTGTACGTTTAAGTGCATATGCGTATAAAAAATTCCTAAGCAAAAAATATATTAATAATAATAACAATAATAAATAATAATTATTGTTATTAAAAAAAATAATAAAAAAGGAAGGAGGCATTATGGACCCCTTTAAGGGTCTCAGTGACCCCGATCGGCCAACTGAAAAAGTCAAAATGACGACAAGAAAGAAATTTTAGAAGATAAAAAAAAGAAACAGACAAACGAGAGCGATGAATCAAAGGAGAAAGAAACAACTTCACATGGACACTCTAGCGGTAAAGCCTACAAAAACACGGGCATGGGATTAGAAACTGACAAAGAGGTAGGAGACGACCCCAGCTTCTCCGAGAACACCAGGCGAAAGCGGACGATGGCCGGATCTCCAGAAGACCTACCGCAGAAAGAGAGAGAGATGAAAAAAGATGAAGAACATTAACGGACTGGCAACTCGGCTAAGAAAGCACGAGCTGAAGGTAAGACTCAACTGTAGGAACCAGACACAGAATATGAAGCTATGAAGAGCCTCCTGGAAGTCGTGAGGCAGCTCAAAACACTGAAGGAAAAACACATTACCACTAAAGGGGACATTCAAGTTGCCATAACCAGGCTTGAAAGTAGAGCCCTGCAGCTGCAGGCCGATGTCGAGGATAAGCTGGCGGCGCAAGCCGATACCTTGAAGCGGTTGCAGAAATGTAAGGACGAACTTAATGCTGTCCAAGACAACCGATTCAAAGAGGCCGAGGAATGGCAGACAAAGACAAAGACAGGCACATGAAGAGATAGTAAAATGGAAAGCAAAAGCAGAAGAACTACATGCCGAAACCGAGAAGACAAGATCATTACGAACATGCTCAAGATGCCAACAAGAAAAAGAAAACAAACATAGGGACCTACAGAAGGAAAGAGATATAGAGGCAAAAATTGCCCCCCTCCCTAGAAGAGACAGCCAGATTGGTGGCGGACGAATGTCTGGAGGAAATCTTCAAGGCCACTAATCTCACAAAAGACAGCATAACAACCGACAGGGCAGGAAGGGCTATGCTCATCAATAAAGGTTCAGAGAAGGATTTAAACGTACTCAAGCATATGAGTAACCAATTCCCACTTGCCGGCTCCGTGACTCGGCTTCCGATTGGTGGGGTGGCGGTCCTGCGCAGCAGCGAGCAATTGGAACTAGTTGACGCGGGCACGGAAGATGCAGTGGAGCCCACTGCTGCTTCAGCCAGCAGCAACACAAGACTACTTGTGATCGGAGTTGGAAGTACAAAGGATACTCCGAAATAGTTCATGTCAAACCTCAACAAGGTCCTACAAAGAAGTCATTCGGCAAGCAACAACACCACTGTGGGACTTTACATCTCCCCAGACTAGAAGTTACAGTCAATCAGGAGAGCAGCGGAAGTCTGCTGCAGGAAAACAGGAGGAATGGCGGAACTTGTAGCAGACGGAAGGAGCCCGGCAGCGCCAATGAAAAGCAAAGAACGAACGACTGGGTGCCAGAGTTCCATTAGGATAAAAGCAAAAGAAGGCATGTCCATGGAAGACATGATTAGAGACATTGCTCCTCGCATTAATCAAAAGGACGCCGGAGTAAAGATCGGACCGGTAAAGAAAAATAAAGCCGGAGAAATCACGGAAAAAGGAGTCGGAGGCGGCATGTCTTTTGCCAATGCTCTGAGACAGAGAACAGGAATGGAAATAGACATTAGGGAAGCGACGGGTCCTACTCAAAATGTGGTGCTGAGTAACGTTAACCCTTTTATCCCACTAGACGAGATAGCGAAGGGATTGCGCAACTCGTTGGACCTGCGTGAAACAACGAAGGTACAAGTAGAGACATCAAAGAGCAACAAGAGAGGAAACATGGCAATGTTTAGTAACTTTGCCCAGTCGGGATGCTAAGAGACTCGTTGCCAAAAAACGTATCATTATCTTAGGGCGCCTATGCAGGGCTGAAGGGTGGTTTCAAATGCCAACATGCTATAGGTGCATGTCCCAACTTGATAGGGCATGTAGCAAGAGACTGCCAAAGTGAAGAGGCAACTGCTAGGAGGTGTTATAATGCGGGAAGGAGGGGCACATAGCAAAGGAATGTAAGGAAACTGACTCCTCGTGCTACGTGTGCAATAAGAATGATCACAAACCCCGCACTATGGCTTGCCCGCAGTACGCAAAACTACTTAAGGAAAGGAAACAAGCCGCAAGATCGGAGGCAGAAAAAAAGGGAAGCCAAGGCCCGGGAATATATATATATATACATATATACAAACTTAGGTCAATTTGTCAAGCATAATTCTGAAAACTGCACGTTTGCATTTCTTGTAGGTCAGCCGTAAACCACGTGGGCGGCCCACAGGAGCGTGGTCGCATACTGTAAGCTTACAAGTTATAACTATATTTGAATATATAATTGCATGTTTTGTAAGTAGCGCTGAATCTAACATAAAGGTTAATCAGAACAACAAACCGGTGCACTAGTTTTAGCCGGCTGGCTCCCAGGTGAGGGATTCTGTCTAAGTCACGACAAAAATTTATTCGCTTCCTGTTAGATGGGACTCTGTTTAAAATGCTGTCGCTACGTAGAACTTGTTGCTACGTAGAAGCCTGTTGCCTTTTAGTGTTGGTCTCCATATATGCTGAAGACGTAGCAGAGATGATTCATTAAGTTTGTTGTGATTAGTTACTGGAGTGTCGGCATCAGACTACCCACGGCCCATCAAGTACTGTAGGTACTACCACTACGTCGCTTTTTCGCCTCTGCGGCAGCGTGACGTATTGGAACCGATTTCGACGAGGCCACATGCCGCGGTCCAAGCACATTCACAGTTTCTACAAATGCTTGTGCGTATAATGACCGACCTCTTAGAGTTCGTTCCGAAACCTCAAACACTCCGATGGGCAGGATGCACTCGCCTTTTGTGTTCCGAGAAAAGCTGCTCTCAAGGGAAATCCCTAAGCTATATTTTCTCAAAGTAGTTGAGTCGTTTGCAACTTTTCTTTTGTCCTACGAGCAAGTCGCTGTTCCCCCGAGGAATGTTTACGCTCCGAATCCACTTGGAGCGCCTGCTGTTACGCTAATGCTTGCATTATACTCGCCCTAAACTTGGCACAATCCCGTGAGTTGGCAGTACTCGCGTCCTACTTCTATTCTAGCCGTCTGGTTAGTCCCGACAAGGCTTAACCTTTTTATCAGCTAAAACTATGATCCTTGCTCAGTAATGCGTACAGTAATGCTGTATTTTGAGAGAGCCTAACCGTCGTCACACCTACTGAATATGGAAGCAAATTATTATTATTATTATTACAAATTAGAATGAGCGACCATCACGGTCTTATTACGCGGAAGACATATCGTGCATATTCAAATGAACGGAACACTGTCTGGCGCCAAATGCCGGATGCACATTGACATGTGTAAATTCAAATAAACGGAATACCGCCTGGCGCCAACAGCCAGACGTGCGTTCGGAATAGAAGGATGTGGTAGTGCCTCTCACAACGTAGGCCTCCAGTAGTGTTAGTGATACGCGTGGCAGTAGACCGTGCCGCAACAAATGGTGCCTAGTGATCAGGATCGACAAAACCTGTTATTATCCATCGGTGGTTAACCCCTGTAACGCAGAATTTTCGATACCTGCTACGGGAATCGTTGTCTTCCCGCTGCCTGCCAACACTCAGTTGCCGACCGCCACACCAACCAACCACCCACGGTCAGACGCTTCTGCCGTCGTTTTCACATTCTACGTCGCCTTATCACATCTTTCTCTGCATCTTCGTGCACCCCAGTGCCCAAACGGAATCAGTAGTTTAAGTGAGTGACTATATCGTGTCGTCGCCTTTTGACAATCGTCATTGTCGTTGCGCCGCCGCCAGCCACTGCCACAACACTACCACCACAACTACAGTAACCAGCATCAACAATTATGTCTAATGCCGGGAACATGACACTGCTTAGGAAGCAGAGGAGTAGTGAGAGGACTCAGATTACCCAGGCCAGCACCCGATCTGTGGCGTTAGTAGCTACACGCCAGTCGAGGCCCGTGACAATCACGTCATCTTAGTGCTGTTGAACAACTTCAAAGTGCGACTGGCCAAACTCGAAGCACTCGACGAACGTATATTGAACCATCCCGACATGGCCGAGCACGATATGGATGAGGAGATTGCTGCTTGTAGCCGGTATGAAAATACCGCGCTCGAATGCTTCGAAACGTTAAAGGGGTTGCTGCTGTCCACATCTGCTGCTTCAAGCTCAGGATCAGGCAACTACGTTTCTGCACCGTCATCGCCCGCAGCGCCTACAGCACAACCTGTCGCCTCAGCATGCTCCGCGGTGCCGCTTCTGAACATTTCACCTGACCCATTCTCGGGGAATCGCCTCGAATATCGTTCGTTCATCGCTTTGTTTAAGAATTGGATTGCTCGTCGTACAACGGCCACAGACACAGACAAGCTTGTCGCCCTGCTCAAGCATCTTCGGGGCGAACTGAAAACACTTGTGATGTCTCTCGGACGATCACGGTGCAGCGTATGATGCCGCTTTGCGGCTGCTTGACGACAATTACGGATTGGTCGACCTTGAGCGGCAGCAAGTGGTTCAGAGTTTATTTCAGTTGCCGAAGGTAACATCGATGGATGTACGTAGACGGTCTGCGAGCGATAATAAATCGAGTGCGAGCCAGTGTCAAGACGCTCGAAGCTTTGGACACCCCGATCGAAACATTTTCGATCGCCTTTGCACCAGTGCTGCGAGCCGCGATTTTCGCCTACGTTGTTGTATCAATTACCCCGAAATAATGCGACTGGCAGCAATAAATGAGAAGCAATTAGAACAACTGTCACAGCATCGCAACAGTGCCGACGACAGTCTACCTCAAGAGACATCATCAGGTGAATTGCACCAAAGTCACGCGACTAAAGCGGCCAATGGTGTAAACCAGTCGCTCGAGTATTTGACTCGTTTTGTCCTCTAACCGAGAGGAAACTCAGCTTACAACTCATTTGTTGAGGGACGGCGACCGTCGGGTTCATCAGAGGAGCACGTATTCGCAATCTCAAAGGCAAACACCGTTGGCCACCGCCGCCCACGCCATAGCGGTTCAAAAGACACAAAAATGTTTCTTTTGCCATTCTGTGGATCATTGTCCTTCGCGCTGTTCGGCTCGGATCAGTTTCGACGATAAGTTAGCTACTCTCAAGCGTCTTAATCGTTGCGTTGTGTGTTTCCGATATAAACACAGTGATGGCCAACAGTGTGGAGGAGCTGCCGTTGCAGTGCCATTCGTGCAAATTTCGCGGCCATTATCCAAGCATGCATCCGCGCAATGCGGTCGACGAGAGTAAGCTGGCTGCCGCCAGTGGACGCCCGTCGTCCGTCGCGGTTGCAGTCAACGCAAGCGTTGGTGTCCGTCGGACCCTTGTATACATGTTGTCTGTAAATCTTGTGCACGGCGGCAAGAAGATACCAGTAAGGGTGATGATGGATCAGGGATCAATGCTAACATTCGTGACGCCCGGTCTCATAGAGAAGCTAACCGGCATCCGCCCAACGCAGTAGGCCAACCTAGACGTGCAGGCATTTGCTGGCGAACATCAGATCTCATCGCCGCAATACAAGCTCACGCTGGAGAGTACCTACGGTAAAAGACAGAGTGTGTCTCCTTGCCTACCAGCACAGCTTCGGCGGTTATCCGTCGGTCGACTGCCCCCTTCACGTTCAAGCAGCTATCGGCAAATTCAAGATACAGCATCCGCTTGCTGATCGTGCTCTCGGCAACGATCTTCCGGCTGACCCGCCGGACATTCTAGTACGGATTTGACCAGTTCTTCGAGATCGCCTTTGTCGGACGCGAGAAGAAAATTGTCGATGGCCTAATCGGCAAGGACACGCGATTTGGCTGGATGGTGGGAGGCCCCATGTCGGAGTCAACCGGACGTGCCCGGGTGGTGTCGGCTCAACCTCATTGTTGTACGGCTGTGCTGACAAAGCCGTCACCGTCAGAACAGGTTTCTCGTTACGGGGGAAGAGAACGTGGCAGATTTTGCCACAAGGGGAGTCCAAGCTGCCACTCTGCGAGACAACCAGATGTGGACCCCAGTGTCTGAGCCTGCCTCGGAAGTATAGGCCCGTTTCGCAGCCGCGATCCGAGGTCGTTGACAACATCGATCATGCCGTCGTCGAGAAGTGTCTGTTACGGGCGAATGACAAGACTCAATCAAGGCTTGTTTCTCATCAAAGACGAGAAAAATCCAGTCATAATCTCCGGTCAATCACACTTGGCAACGCTGCTGATACACCGCGAGCATCGTATAAACACGCATTTTGGTGTGAATACCGTGTTGAACAGTTTATGTAGGCGGTTCTGGATTACCCGTGGCCACCAGATCACCAAGGCTAACCTACGCCGCTGCGTGGCATACAGACGACACCAAGGACCCCCGGGGAACCAACTGCCTCACTCCAGCTCACCTCATTCGAGAAGGCCACCCATCGTCGGCGCTATGCTCGCTCACAACTCTAGATCGACTCGGGCCCAACGGGGCGACATTGGCCGAATAGCTGCGGGCAGCCACACGACTCAAAAGCGACTACCTCAAACATCTCTCTGTGCGCTGGAAGCGCGACTACATCATGCAACTTTGATCGGCAAACATGGATGCCGCCGGGAAGGCGCGCCCAATCAAAGAAGGAGACGTTTGTCTCTTACGCGACGACAACACTTCACGACTTCACTGGGAGTTGGTTAAAGTGGAAGAATGTCACAGTCATCAGACGCAATGGCCTGCCGAGGACGTGCACAGTCCGTTTTTCAAATCGACGCATCTCACGCCGCGCCATGCAATTATCGTACCCTCTTAAACTTAGTTCTTAGTGTAGTCGGCAACCAGAGGGCATCCAAAAATCATCAGGCCATCCATCAAACAGTTTATTACAAACCGATATAACATACCCGCAGCCAAAGAGAAAAATATACATATATTTTTCGGTGGGAGTGTTAATAATTGTAAGACGTATATTTATTACAAATTAGAATGAGCGACCATCACGGTCTTATTACGCGGAAGACATATCGTGCATATTCAAATGAACGGAACACTGTCTGGCGCCAAATGCCGGATGCACATTGACATGTGTAAATTCAAATAAACGGAATACCGCCTGGCGCCAATAGCCAGACGTGCGTTCGGAACCAAAGGATGTGGTAGTGCCTCTCACAACGTAGGTCCTCCAGTAGTGTTAGTGATACGCGTATCGGCAGTAGAGATAGACTAGGCTTTTAAAAACAAACTCCTTAAAAAAATGTTTTAATTCTAGGCTTAACAATCCCACCGACGGCTACCAACAGGCCTCCTACCGGTACACCCGTGTCGCAACAATATTATTATTATTATTATTATTATTACTGCCGGCATAACGGCATGTCATCTTTAGTAAGACTGCGACTATGACAATTGATGCAGCGGAACGTCGTTCGATCCCGAGCGTTGTCCGAGATCAGAAGGTAGAGAAATTGATCCGAATTGCCATCAGAAAGTGACCGAATCACCGAGGTAAGTCTAAGAGCGCGTCATTAGCAAGCTAAGTTGCCGCCAGGGCCCGCTGCTCTGTGACGGGCTGAATGGTTGGCCGCTAGATTATTCTAGCCCAAGTAGGTTCGAATGGACGCCGGCGTTCTGTTTCAAGGCTCTCTCTCTCTCTTTCTCTAATACTGATGGCGTCGACGTTCGCCACGTTCAACGTTCATGTCGAGACATGGCTAATGAAGCAGATGAAGTAGAGAGCAGCGACACACGAGATGCATAACGAGCGACAAGCATACGTATGCATAGTTAGACAAACGACTACGAAGGTTTCTATTGCACAAAGGACGGCCGGCAGCATCTCCGCGATGGCGAGAGCAAATTTGCAACTGAAGGCTCCCTTTCGTACTGTTGCTGGTGATGCCGCTGCCGCTGCTGCTGCTGCTGCCGCCGCTGGTACCGTTCTGGCTCGGAACAACTCTTCGACAAGCGTCTGCGCACTGCGTCAATTATGAATGGAAGCTGCAGTGACGCCAACAGCGGCGATGCCGTACCACGACTGCCGTCATCGTTTACGGAGACGGTTCATCTAGCTAGAATGGCCAAAGACGATGGACGATGAAGAGTCTATCCGGCTGATAGCGTCTGCTTGGGCCACGCGGGCCGCCGAAACCGCGAGCCCCGTACACACACACACACGTGAGAACTAATGAACGCTGTGTTTGTTTTGCTGTTGTTGTTAGTTGCCTTGTTGTTTTTGTTGCTGTTGTTGTTAATGCCGGCACTGTTGTTGTTGCTTGCTGCCGCATTGGATGCTTCTGTCACCCGTTGTTGTCGGTGTTGCTGTTGTTGTTGTTGTTGTTAGCGTTAGTTTTGTTGCATTGTTCTTATTGATGGTGGTGTGGCGAGAAATGACGACGCAGCAGAGAACGTCACGCTGATGGCTGAGGAGCGGCGATCAGTGACGGTTAGTTAGGCGTAATCTGGAACTGAGTAGCGTTCTCGTCAGCTGCGTCCAACAAACAATAACCACAATACCAACTTCCTCGGCATTGTATCCTCGGCCTGTATTCTCTCGGATGCGGAACGACAGCCGTTCTGTTTCGTACATTCTCGTACTCGATCTCCCAGTCGATCTTTCTGTATGTATGCATCTATTTCTTGTGCTCCATCTCTATACGTTGTACAAGCGCACACCGCATACAACGACTGCTAAACGCAGCAGGCCCAGACAGAACCTATATTAGGCGAATGACTCTTTGTTCCACGCGCACGTACCGTTTTCGGGCCCGACAGCCGGGAGAAGAGACTCGTGGAATCTGCTAATGTATTTCCCATACATAGCACTTGCAGCAACTACCGTTTGGTGACAGTTATAGATGTAGTGTCGAAACTAGCAGCAGCAACACACTACAACAATAACAACAACACAAAACAATAAAAGCAACAACACACAACAATGAAAACAACAACAACACATATTGATAAAAATAACAACAACAACAACAACACACAAGGTCAACAACAACAATAACAATCAGGAATCAGCTTGTTTGTATACAGAAAGGAGAATCTAGCCGGGCGGTGGCCAACTTTCAGATAATCAACTTACGCAGCAACGCCACTAAAGATGAGACAGTAGCAGCAAACTTCAGTTAGCGGAGTCCTTAGCCAGTATCGCCCTGAGAACGCGAAGTGCCCTTTAGCTGCCGGATCTCCCAGAAACAGTAGATGATTAGCAGTCAGTTTTTTTAATTTCATTGAGCTATCGCATATATGTGCACACAATTAGGTGCAAAGAAAGTGCCGCGAGTGCTAGACAGAGACATTAACACTCTCGCTTTTGGCGTCGATTCGCGACTGTGGGCGAGACTTGAATCTCTCCTCTACAGCAGTCAAAACGGTGAGTAACGTTTGGTAAGTGTGCGCCAAAGAACGGACGGACTGCTTTGTCAGTCAGAACGGTGTTAACCACGTTCTTTTACGCTTCCTAGTAAATTAACCTTATTGATTGCCTACTGAAGGGCCAACCACTAGCGCACTGTATTCATGCCTATGAAAAGCGGCAAACAAGACGGCCCAGACAGTGATGCACTAACAGTCATCCTGCACCATGATAAGGCTTCATCTCAAACCCCATCAATTTAACGTTTGTACGCAAAATAACTATATCACAATAAAACATTTTTCAGGGCATTGTCGATCCAGTTAGACAAACTGACGCTATCAGTTGTGCGTTATCGGCAACGGTAGCGAAACGCCATAAATTAATTTAAGTATGAGATTTGACTCACAGCGTCACACTTTTATCGTTCGCATAATTGCCACTCGTATCTTCATCACGTTGAACTGCTAGATGTTTGTCAAACCTGCGACGCAAACAGCTCAGCTACGTATGCGATTTAAAAATACGATGGCAAAGCAAGGATAACAATTAGTTCAATGTTTGGGCGAAAATATTTCGAGACGTAATCGTATATACGTGTCACAGACAACGTGGCATGTGTCAACCATTCTCTTGCTAGTGTTCCCAGACTGGACCTAGATCTACTTTTGCCAGCGGAATTATGCAACTGGGCTACGTTCAACCAGATCTAACAAACCAGACTCTCATAGCCAGAATCAAGCCCATGCGGACTTATTATTCGTAGCTGTAATGGCAACGCCCTGCTCTCTAGAGCCTGCGTTGGTCACCTAAGCCACTGCCGTCACTCGGTTGCGGCAATACGCAATTAGGTAACCGGTTCTGAATTACTCGTGAACCCATTTAACAACCCGTTTGTTGTCGATAGAAAAGCAATCCCAAAACGCCTGTTATATGTGGTGTGTGCAGGCTACCATTGGAATCTTCCTATTCCTCTACTTTGGTCGATTACGTGTCGCCAGCTGTAATATGTCTTCATGAACGTCTTCTATCCTAATATGCTAGCAGCAAAAATACGCAAAAAAAGGAGAAAAGGGTAGATAGTATCCTTAAGCAATTTAGTATCCTTCTGGCACCAACACCAACAACAACAACAACAACCACGCTAACCGGCAAAAGTAGAAAGAGCTACACAATACGTTTAATCTTTATGGAGAGGCGATGGTAAGTGGTAGTACAAAATAACCCCTTCCAGCTGGCTTATTGCCTTCTGCTAGCCTTCGTTTAGGCGCGAGATAAATGTCCAATGCTAATGTGAGTCTCTTGACAGTAGGACGCCACGCCGGGCGGCGCCCACCGGGGCCAAGTGATCCACTGGCGACACTCCTTGCAGTAGAGGATAATAGCTCGGGCAATCGAGCGTCGGCTAGCCGAGAAGGCTGTACGGAGGAAAACTAATAGCGGCCAAGAGCACGAAGCCGCGCGATTGATGCCTTGGCATAGCATGTTCGCTTTCCTTGTCTCTTGCTCACTAGCGCGCATGAGCTCTCTCTATCTCGCACACACACTTTTTCTCTTGACCTCGATCTTCTACTTCTCGGCTGTCCATCGTACAATGTCGTTTGTTAGTAAAGTCCGCAGACGTATAAACTTTGCGGCTGCCGGCGGTAGTCTATGTACGTGCGAAGAACGTGCGGTCAATTACATTAGAAGCTTACAATACACTACACATGTAGTCGTAAGAAACTGGTTGAAGACGTGGTAGCAGTTTGTAATGCTAGTTTACTATAGGTAGTTATGGTAGTGGTAGTAATGTCTTGAAGAAAGATCCCTAGAGAGCAACACGAGAGGAATAGGCCCAAACAAAACATCGGCGGATTAACAAACACTGCCAAGTCATCTCCGACTACAGAGAGAAATGATTTAACCAATAGAGAACGTGGAATCGTCACCTACTATCTGACGTTCACAGTATTGGAGGGGTGCAGGTGAGAAAGGCCAATATTCCGGATACCATGTATGCCATGTGCGAGATTGGCGAGAAGGATGCTATGACCCCACACAGCTTTCTTATGGCCCGCCTAAAAAGGATTACCGGCAATAACGTCTCCGGACACGACTGTCACCGGGAAAGCCTAGTTACGGCCGTGCTTGAGGATGAAGAGTGCAAATCCCAGGCAGCAGGTACGAAGCTGAAGGAGTACATATTGAGAGTGAAAAACGAGCTGGATGGACAAGCCGACAACGAAGTGAGAAGATATGGCCAACGAGATGAGACGGCCGATGGCCAACGCTAGAAGGGACAACACCTGGATGGATAAACCCGGCGGAGAAGTGACCTACCACATCACACAGGTCCTTACAGGTTATGGGGTGTTCCAAGCGTATTTAAAGAGGATTGGAAAGACGAATTCGGACATCTGCATTTTCTGCAACATGATCACCCGAGACACACCGGAACACACGGTGTTCCACTGCCCGGCATTGAGAGTACCAAGAATCGGGCTGCTTAGAGATACTTCAGATGTAAAGGATGTTGTCGCACGTGTGTTGGAGTCTCGAGAACAGTGAAACAAACTTGCGCGCGTAATAACAGGGATCATGGTGGCCAAGGAGGAGGCTGTACGACGGCGCGCCGCCGACTTCATTGTGAACGATGCGGTTGGCGAGGTTATTGGCGTGATGGTAGATGTGGTCTCGGCGGCGGTCGTTCTAACGAGTAGCGCCTAGATATAAGCTCTGTGAGAGAATGGATGGCAAGCAAATTTAATTAACAGAGTTTGAAACAAGAACCAGTGCGGATAGTTACACAATAGGTTGTGATAGTATTATAGACCCCTCCCCTTAACTGTGAGTTATATTAGTTTCACCTATAGGACCCCGTTATTTTAGCAGGTAATACAAAGGTTTTGGTAGTCACCGAGCTACTAGCCGGCGTGTAGTCCTGCACAGTGTGCTTAAAAGCATTTCTTTCTCCTGTATAAAAAAAGGATAACATAAACACGGAGCGCAGAAAAGCACCGCGTATGATTTAATTTTAAGCAAACATAGTTTCGATGGAAATAGTTATAATTTATTAATAATTGATTATAGTTGTTAAATAATAGTTGTTCAAACCATTATTTAACAAATATTAAAAATAAACTAGTGGCGCTAGCCGTGTCAGTGGCAAGAGCACTCCTGACTCTAGTAATCATTTAGTGGCTGTCTACAGGTTGGAGCGGCGATCCCCAAAGTATATAAATAAGGTATATAAACTGAGCTATATCAATATATTAATGTATATAAACATGTAGAGAATAACGCCAACAGCAAATACAGCAGTATGGACTGCTGGCTCATTGCCCATACTAGCCGTATCGATTGAATTGGCCTTAGAAGCAGAAAACGGTATAGGTACAACCAATTATCGATCGATTCTCTAGTGTCAGTTTATCGGTAGGTATATCTTTATCAGCGCCTCATCGTTTAGTTCGTTTGTAACCGTGTATAACAAAAACATATTGGCATGCCTTAGGTGTGATCTAATTGTGGGCCAAGTTCAACGTTCTTGGCTGGCGCTGGTCTTTCATTGCAGTAGTTGTGTCTTTTGAGCATAATCGTTGGTGTGGCGGCGTGGTCTAAGGCACTAGTGCGATAGTCATGGTTGTCGTCTACCGGGGTGTCGCCGGTTCCCTAGATATCTCAACATGTCTAGCCCTCGGTGCACTGAAGATACACCACACGGTGAGTTCCAAGCCCGTAGGGACGGTGGATGGTCTAGAATTAAAAACAACCTCCTTGAAAAATGTTTTTAATTCTAGCCTAATCGTTGGTATTATTTTTGTTAGTGAAAGCCACTATATAATTGTTCAGTTTGCAGTGGCACTCTGATCGTCCACTTTAACACTGCCTGGCGACATCTGTGATTATTTTCTCCACGTTAGTGTTGAATAGCTCAGGTGCAGGAGACCAAAGCCCCTATAGAAGTACGGTCCTTCACGCACGTACAAGATTTTTTCTGCCGTTCCTCCATAATCGCATAAATAGGATGCACGTTGACATTGAGCCATTGCGGCAAGTCGCCGCAGATCCGCTATCGTTTCCGTTTGCTCCACGTGTGCCTTCGTTGCTTTTTCGCTTTCTATAATAAGCAGTGTGAGTATTGTGTTCGTAACGAAGTTCCCGGACAAGTTAATTCACCACCGGGCAGTGTTCGAGCCTACCGCAGACCAACTTTCTGATAAGCTAATGCTGCCCGTGACCAAAGTCTCATGGCGCACGTGGCCATCGCCCAGGGCCCTCTTCTCGTTTTGTTGATCATCGCATTGCGAAGATTAACAGCTATTTGTCAGCCATATTCGTAACGATCGTACCAGCGCCATAGGATTGGGGTTTTCATCGTTCAGTTGTTCTGGGGAGTGCCACCGTGCCCCAGAACATGGCCGCCACTTCGTCCATTCGTGCCCTTGGCACGACTTCGGTAAGGTTCGTCAGAGGCGCGGGAGTGGCGTGTACTGATCATAATCAAGCCTACTTCTTCCTAGCATTGGCTGGTTAAAGGCCACGATATTGCATTATTTTATACTACTCAACTTTTTGCCAGTTTACACTATTACACTTTCTCCAGTAGAAACAGGTAGCCGCAGAACAATATTTATCACGACAATTTGCAACCAAGGGAAAGGAAACAATTTTATCCGAGTAATATTCTACGCATAATAACGTTAGTCACCACTGCTTGATACTAATGACATATAGTCCGCGTTGCATTTGTGATCTAATGCTCTGTCGTATCAGATATCTGCTTGCCGTACAGTGTAAGATTAAGGACGCCCTGATTGTCATAGTTCTAGGTCCTGTTGCTATACATTTCCATTCTAGAGAACGTATACATAAAGGCATGAGAGGCTACAATGACTACTGAGTTGTTCTAATAGCAAACACCTGTTTTGAAAATTAAAAACTTATATATTTGGCTGCAAGTTCACGTACACATATACATAGAGACGAGCAGGTGCTCTGAGTGGCTATCCAGTTCTGTATGGACCCCTGCACGCCTTTTTTTGTTTGGTTCCAACGGATGGGGCTCTCAGTGCGGCCGATGACGAATTAATAGAGATCGGCAGTCGAGAGAGAGTTTTAGCGAAGAGAGGTGAGCCTCACATTGAGTATTCGCAAATGTTCAAATGTGAGGTGCATAAACAGCAGGTCCGCATAACGTTTGGCGCTAAAAACGATCTACCGTGTTCTGTGAACACAATGCTTTTCCGTTACGGCTCTGTTACAAACACTCATGGACTGCATTGAAAGAATCCTCGGAAGGCGATAGCGGTGTTGGTTAGATGTAGCAAGGTGTAGTCAGACGCACGCTATGGGCCCACAACTGCAGATGAAGTTTCTTTGAAATGCCTGAGTGTGTGCATTGCATTTTGCAGTGAGTCGAATTTCAGCGTATTCTATAGATTTTGTTTCTTCGAACTGATGTGAGCCGGGTGTTTTAAACAGCTCGTGTTGCAGCGACGCGCTTCTATGTCACACATTTTGACATTGGGCCGTGTTCCAGATACCTAACTAGTAGTTAAGTAAATGTTATTTTGTTGTAAGGTTTTCTAGACAGTGCACTTTCTTATTGGCCCTTTGTTACTGGTATACTCTGGTAAGTTCGGTCACAACAAGCTCGACTAAGTTCGAGAACCAACTGAGCGAGCCGATTGGTCGATATTGCCCGGTCATGAATTATAACGGACGCACTTGTTTATAGCCGCGTTCTAACTGCCTTTAGCGAACGGATCGTGGAAACAGATCCACGTCCATGGGGTTGGTTTCTTTTCCGCCACAACAACAACAACAACAACAAAAACAAACTACTACAACAACAACTATTACGCTAAATACCGTTACTGTTGGTGTTGCTGCCGCTGTTTCTGCTGCGGTTACAACAGCAACAACAACAAAAACAACTACAACATCAACCTTGCGTACAACTACAGCTCTGTGCGGTGACTACGTTTGCCTCTAGGCTCCCGATGCACTGAACAAGGAATGCTGCAGCGACAAATGCGTCGAGACTCATACAGACGATCATGTATGTGGTCGAGTAAGCGACCAAGCAAGCTGCTAGATGTCGGCTGAACTCTACTGAGTCCCCGCCAGGGGGGACTTTACGTGTGGCAAACCCGGCAGTTACGGCAGTAAGCGCCCGTGGGCCCCTACGCTATCTGCCTCCACTCTTGTGGTTTAACATACCACCGTCGACGACCACCACCACAGTCGAAGGCGTCTTCTTGCCGCGAGGAGGCCTAAGGCCGTGTCCAGCGATTGTTTGCATAGGCTTGCAGCTCACGTACTGCCGTCCCGCTTCTCCCCCGAGGCCTTCTGAATGGCCGAAACGACCGACTTCTCCCAAAAGCCACAAAAGCAGCCACGTTGTAACGTCTGCAATTGCAAGTATACGTGTGATGCAGCAAGCTCCCAAAGCGAAATGTAGAATGCCAACAAGGGCAGTATATATATATATATATATATATATATGTAACCTAGATGATTTAAATCTAGCCTCTTTGGTAAAGCGGCCACGCCTGTGTATCTGTAATGTATATAGTTTAATAATGTACATATATATATATATATAACCTAGATGATTTAAATCTGGGCTTTTTGGTAAAGCCGCTGTATCTCAGAGCATGCTCATATCCTTGCCCAGCCACCTTTGCGCTAAACGTCTTGTACAACGTCCTGCCAAAACACGTACTGGAAGCCATTAGACACACAACTATCGACGGCTCCGCTATAGTTTGCAGAACATTCAGATCAACTTTCTGTGTCACAGTTTGGTCCTTTTGAAAAGATATGGTGCCATCAAGTCCCTTCCACAATGTTTCTGAGGCCTGCTCATAAGCTAAAAACTATACTATGTCCCACAATAGGAATATGTTCTGGATTGTGGGCAAGCCAACGGTAATTTTACTCAAAACAGGCTTTTATTGGACACCAGACATCCGTTATTACAAAATATTGATAGCAAACGCGTGGCAGAAACAGGACAAAATCTTTGCCACATAATTGGCTAGCTCAGGACATGGGGCCTTAATCCCCCCCCCTCCTCGCCAATAGTCGGTCGTTAGTTCACCAGTGTGTATTTACCAGCGATTATAAAAGTGTACTGTATAAAAGCTTTACTCAAACTAGTGTTGGCTTTCGGTAAAGAAATGGCGGTCGGAGAAATATAAAATATGCTAAGGTTCTAGCGGTCAGAAAATCGCATGAATGCTGGCGAGATACTTTATGAACAAACAAAAAAAACAATAGTTTCTGCAATATATATATATATATATATATATATATATATATATATATATATATATATATAAGCATATGTTATGTTAGACATATGCGAGCTACATAAGCTAACAAAAAAGCATAATTCGTATTGAAGGTACGAACGGCTACGGCATAGTAGGTCACCGAGAAACCTACTCTTCTGGTAGTTCGTTGCGGGCTTGAAGCGTTGAGCAGCACACAGCAACTCGTCAACATCGAATCCGTTCGACGGGCAGCTCGGCGTTAACAAGCCAGGCACTACTAACTCATTCACTCAGTCAGCCACAGTTCTGCCCTCGCTCTGAGTGGGCAGACTTTCCTGCAGAACGAGAGTCCTGTGGGAAAAGTCATTATCGATCTCCCCGGAGAGAAGAAGAGTTCGTTGGTTGGTTGGTTGGCTGGTTGCTTCGTTTCTTCGTTAGTCTTTGCTGCCGTCTCGTCAGAGCCGTGAAGGCGACGGCGGCAGCGGTGGCGGCGTCGACGTTGAGGAGCCTCGAGCGTCTTGAGAGAACGCCAGAACGAGCGATAGAAGGGCCAGGCAAACGATAGACCGCCGCAAAAACGCTCTGCCGCGTTTTATAACGGCGCTACCGCTCGCTGCTACCTCCGCTTCAGTCAGGGCTGCGCTAGATAGAGGAACGCCGGGCGTCAGCGGTGGCGGCGGCGGCGTCGGCGTCAGCGGCGGTCGTCGAGGCGAAAGCGGTAATTAATTAACATTTTCTTACCTCACCCCGCTCCACTTCTTGCAGGAAAGAAGTAGAAACACGAACAGTAGACGGCTCGAATGCGTTACTAATACCTGGCCCTAGCGAGGCACCAGTAATAGTGGTAGTAGCAGTAGAAATAGTACGAGGAGTAGTAGAAGTAGTAGAAACAGTAGGATGAGTAGTAGAAGTAGCAGAAATAGTAGGAGGAGTAGTAGAAGTAGCAGAAATGGTAGGAGGAGTAGTAGAAGTAGTAGAAGTAGTAGGAGGAAAAGTATATGTAGTAGAAATAGTAGGAGGAGTAGTACATATAGTAGAAATAGTAAGAGGAGTAGTAGAAGTAGCAGAAATAGTAGGAGGAGTAGTAGATGTAGTAGAAATAGTAGGAGGAGTAGTAGAAGTACTAGAAAGAGTAGAAGGGGTAGTAGAAGTAGCAGAATAGTAGGAGTTGTAGTAGAAATAGTAGGAGGAGTAGTAGATGTAGTAGTAATGGTAGTTTATAGTAATGGTGATTGGCGTGGTAGCGACAACGCCGAACCCAACATCCAGGCAGCAGTCACTCGGTCTGATTAATTAGTGTGTCGTAATTGAATAAGCGAAATTACATAACTTGCAGCGTCTCCTTGTAGCTCGGTCCTGGTGTTGTTGCGTCCATCGGAAACGCGCACCGGTTGCCGGTCGGTGCGATTGATACGCGCTGGTTACGTACAGGAATAAGCTATTTGAGATAGGTCGTTGGCCCGTAAGCATGGGCTTACCTGTTGATAACTACGAAAAACAACCCCCGCGAGCGTCGCTATAGTAAGGCGTCGTTCTGCGATATCACTTGTGTTGCACACGATTGCGTTTTTGTAGGGAGGAGGGTTAATACTCTTACGTACTATTGCTGCGAGTGAGTAAAGCGAAAGGGCCCACTTCCCATCTCGAGCAGTATGGGACTCGACCCCAGCGAATGGGTGTTAGCCCGCTGAGACCCACTAAACGCATCTCCCCCCTTAAGATTTACTTTCTGATGACCCATATGTCCATAGAACAGTACTATGGGCGAGTGGCGAGTGCCACTCGGATCACTTGGCCGGGGTCACTTACGGGTTTCCATAACGTTCGACGTGTCTTGATGCTCTTTCGAGCCTTCTCAAGGCTCTTTTCCTTTAGTACCTCTGTAGCCATAGCTACTCCCAGGAGTCGTGCCGCATATGTAGTCTACAAACTTCTTAAGGGTTCCTCTAGGGGGAGCTAAAATATTTGCTCCTCTTCCCTCTCCCTTATTAGTCAATTTGTTCTGGAGTTTTTGCAATTGCTGTAGCTCTAGCGTGTTCCAATATCTGGCACTTTAGAAGAGTCTGGGTCGAGTCATCCTTCGTTCCTTCCTGGCGTAAGGTAATGGTTTAGTTCTCCTCCGGGCGCTTAATTCATTTTTTGATGTTTGGGATGAGAGATTGGAGAGTGTGCTCCGGTGTTCCAGAAGGAATAGAGTCCTATTTGGCTGCCATGCCTCCATTGCTTTCTCTCTCTACTTCCTCACTGCTGCTCGGTTGTCCCAGAGTTTTTCGCCTCTCCTCCACCTTCAGGTCCCAGTGAAGAGCTTCTGCCAGCACAAGAGCAGAGTTTGTGCTAACCGTGCGGCACGCGTGAATAATCCTGAGGGCTGCTACTCTCTGAGTGCTTCCAAGGACTCCTCTTGCTTTCTTAGTTTTCAAGGAGGCCTTGAGCCAGACTGAGAACCCGAATAACGCTATAAAATCGGCCACTGACATAAGCAACCTAGACCTGCGTTTTCTTGGGCCCGTGAATGTTTAGAAGAATTATTGCAATTGCATTAGCCGCCTTGGCCGCCTTATCCGAGGACATCTATAGGTAGTTAAAGCCCGTAGAGCTCTTGTCTAAGCGAATCCCCAATCACCGGGCCTCCATGACTTGCTTTAGCGCACCGGGACCACAAAGAGCTGGGTCCGTCGCGGAGGAGGAGCAGGCGAAGTCACCGGGAGGCGATTTTAAATTATTTTTTTAGGCGGGCACTGCCTCAGTGTGCAAATGTGCAATTATTGAATAAATTCAATGTTGTATTCCCTGTTGCCCTCCCAGGTATAGTCTGATGGGACGCATCTTATTCCTTCTTGTTTGCAGTATGGTCTCGCTTTTCTCTAGAGCAATTGCTTAGCCGGCTTTAGTTATGTATCTTCTCGTTGACTCAAGTGTTTTATACGCGTTGAGTTCCAATTCTCCTGCAGTTGTTGCCTGAACTGTGATGGCCAGATCATCCGCGTACGCGATCATCCATACCCCTTGTGGAAGGTTATCCTGGCGGAGGGCGTCGTCGTACGCTAGGTTCCAGAGCAGGGAACCCAGGATTGAGCCCTGCGAAACTTCTGCTGTCATTGATATTTTCACTTTAATGATGATAACACCTCGGTCATCCAGGTATCCTGAGATGACCTGGAAGAGAGCATGTGGGATCTTTTTCCCTCACTAGGGTGACCAGTATTGTCCTCCACGGGAGCCGTGATCATGACTTATGACTGTTAGAACACCGCCCGTCATGCTGCCGTTTGCGCGCCGCCATGACACCGATCGCCGGCCTAAATTAAAGGAATGCGCGCTATTTGCTACCCTTGTCTTCTACAACTTTCCGTGTAAGGGTGTACTCAGCGATCCTCGGCTCGGCGGCCACTAGGGCGTCCAACTGCCCTATGGTGGTAAGCGGAGGCAGACAGCCAGGCTCAGGTATATATTGCCTATTTTAGACAACGGTGCATACATGTATATATTATTGTTTTAATTATTTGCGATCAATATAGGTATACATTATTGTGTTATACTCCGTGCGATGCCAGATCTAGAGGCGGATAAATCGCCCGATTATGCAGACACATATCCGGGCAAGTTTAGCGGGCTACACACGATGTAGTATGCAGAGCTCTGCCCGGAAAAGTCCTGCCCAGTCCTGTGGGCAAAAGCTGTAAGCCTTGCTCAGGTCAGGTCAAGACTCAGTGTCAACACATAGCCCGATTTTAAATCGGCTAATCACGCTTCAGAAAGCTAACGCAACGGGCGGGGCGGCGCTCCCCGTCGCCAAACTGTGAAAGTTCAACGGTGATTATGAACTATTCCCAATTCAAAACCTTATTCACAAAAAGAAGGACCTTTAGATCTGTGACGACAAAAATCCTTCGCGGTGTGCTTGAGGGGGAAGCAGTACAACTATATACATTGAATGGTTAGCTATGTCTAGGGTCTGCGCAGGCTGCTAAACAATGTCAACAAGCTGTTGAAATTAATAAAATGTTTAAGTTGATCATTTAAATTATGGGGGAGCGTCGTACATTGAGAGCCGTACTTCAGGCATTAATGATGGGGTTTATACAGAAAATAAAGGCCGACCATTTTATTCCACCTGAAGACCTCAAGCGTTGATTTTCTAAGCCGATTATGGAGGCTAACGATTTTGAGAGGATGATTTGTGAAAATGGTTTTAGGAACTATCACCTTTTCAATAGAAAAGCTCACGTCTCGTGAAAAAGTCGAATCGTCTTTAGAGGGGCAAGACCCTGCAGGTTTGGCGAGGCGGAACCGGCGCCACGTTTAAAAAGCCATTTGGTGAGCCGTCGCGGGAGCCAGGCCGCCGACTGTATGAAACGGATGCGCGTCATTTTGCAACCCCTTTTCTTCTCCGGCTTATCTAACGTGTACTTGGCGACTTCTCGGATCGGTGGCAACAACGTGCGCGCGGCAGTAGTGCGTTGAGATAAGCGCAGGTAATATGTGTTTGGTAGGTTGCAATGCACACATGTATATATGTATATATAAAATATAAATATATATATATATATATATATATATATATATATATAATTAGCGATCATGTACATTACTGTGACATACTCAGTGGAGATTGAGTTCTGACGGCGCGAAACGGTTTTGTGCTAACCGAGAACATGCTTGTGCAAGTGTAGCTTCGCCGCGCAACCCTCTGTGTGCAGTACAACGTACACAATAGACAAGAAGAATCTGTGCTGTGAGTACGCGTTGTTTTTCTTTACGGTTTCTTCGCAAGCACGTTTGCGATTGCAGATATGGCACGGTGCGGCAAGTGTCACTTAAGGGTTTTATTCGAATGTTACCGCCACACCGAAAAATGGCACCGCAAACGGCTAGATACTTGTAAACTTGTTGTTTTATACCATTCTACAGTGGGTGGCTCCCAGAGAGTAGAGCTCAATTAGCCGTATATGAAAGGTGCTTGGATGGAGGGCGCGCTATCTCTGAAAGCAGCCGTTCCGGGGTTGTTAAGCGACCCGACGCCAATACTGCCGACGCCTACCGTCGACGAGCCGACGAAGAAATTCGGCTGGAGATTTTGAAAATAACGCTCAACATATGCTAAAAA
>QVRM01005996.1:0-22500 GCA_003439945.1 Dermanyssus gallinae
CTGCCATCACTCGTTTTATCTACCCCTTTTGCCTTCTTCCCTCTGGAGATTTTTTCTCAAAAATTCGTTCTGCTGTACAGTAGTGATGGCAGGCTTTCCTTTCTCTTATACAGAGTCAGCCGACGCGATAAACACGAACGAAACAAGTCTCTCCCTACTCCCCTAACAGCCAGACAAACTACCGATCTTACCGTCTAGCAAAAGCGCCCACTCCGTATGGGTGACGCTGGATATAAATGTATCTATTTCTGTTGGGCTCTACACAATAATAACACATATTGTTGACTGTGTTGCCTTGCTGTTGTTCGTTCGATTTATTCACGTGTTTATGTCCATTTTAGGCTAAACTGGCAGTTCTGAAGATATATATATATATATATATATATATATATATAAATCTTCATGGAATTCTAGTCCTAATAATGCACCACTAAAAATCTGCTCAAAGTTGTCGGCCATTTCTCCCGAGCCTGTCCCTACCGATCGATAACGTTAGGGATTCTTACGTTTTTATCGATTTGTTTTTTAGCAAAAGTCTCTACAGACACATTGCCCATCGCCAATGTCCCAACACACCCCTAGCTTATCATCTGGCACTCGTGAAGCTTCTAAGATTTTCCCAGCCAATCATTCGGCTTTCCTAGATTTTCAGTTGGTCGAGCTCAGTGGCGCCATGCATTCGCGCGTGCCTTCCAACCAGAGGAGACATATAGGTGCACGGGTTCCATCTCCATCGCTGCACGTTTGTATGTATAGGGTATATGTATTTACCTATCTTACGAAGCAATGCGAAAGCATCCCGTGGACGTTAAATGTTGACTGAGGGTCAGCCCGAAAAAGCAAAAAAAAAATCAGTTCAGATCAATATAACATGTGTGAAATCGCCATATTGGGCAGATGGCTCTGAGCTGGTCGTTGTAACTTCGAAGCGCTGGCTAACCGTTATTGTCGTTCATAGTGGCGAACTCAGCAGCGTGTTCTGAGACCGAGTGGAAAAGGTTTTCAAAGGAGCCTTGTCTTCACACTGACAACGTCAATTTGTTACTTTGGCTGTTATCTTGTAGTCGTATCCTCAAATTTCCGGAGGTAAAATGGCCGTGCTTTTTGACTTAGCTATTGGGCATTGAATAGGCATTGAGCGGGATTGATAGCGGGCACCTCGCTGGGCAAAGCTTAGTAAGCGCCCCCATTGCACTACCAGTACTGTAGTGCTTGTGTTGCATTGCCTCCTCATACGAATTCACCCCCTCAATTTCAATTCAGACTGCAATCGGCGGTAACAAAATTGGCCGGTCGGTCTAGCACCAGTGCAACGAACCTATCTATCGCAAAACATCCTTTCACGATAGATTCGTTGCATCCTCCTATTTATCTACGACAACAAGAAGATGAAGCTTTTACGCGCCGCGAAGACGGCAATTGCAGTTACACACTGGCATTATTGGCGCTGGGCACAGTTGGTTGGTTCATCAACGAGAATGGACCGTTTAGTGGGGGTGCCAACGCGTAACCGTTGTGATGTGTTGTCCCGGCAACAACAGTGAGTCGACGTTTGCTGTAATGCTTTCGACGAAAAAACCGTTGAACCGTTGGAACACGAACGAATCGCCAGAAACGTGACAGCCGAGGCCTCCTGCATCGTTTCGCTAAACAGCCGGTCCATTCTTCTGCCTCGTTTTTTCTTGCAGAAGTTGAAAGCTTATGGAAGGCTTAGCTCGCAGGAAGTTTTCACATTTTCGAACATGCTTCAATGATGTCCAACGAAGAATAGAGTAAAGCTTGTGCCCATAATAACAGGGACGCATACTCCTAATGACTTCTGACTTGAAAAAGTTATCTCTCGCGATCTAAACGAGATCTGTAAAAGTGGCATGTCGTGTAAAAATATCAGTATGTGAGCCCCAGCTATAGTGAATAAGCTTTTTTACCGTTAACTACTCACCAGAACACGTAATGAAAGTATCCACTAATGGCATTTCGTATCGATTTCTCATTATGCACGATGTATGGAACAAAACAATTTGGCTTGAATTCCATACACGATCACGTTTCGATTTATGCGAATTTCATTGATTGAAAGAATACTTGCACAGTTTGTAGCGCCGCGTAAAGTGTGTGTGCTGGAAGACTGTGCTTAAGGGCTCACCGTTAATGACACGATGTCTACATTTAACACGTGCGTGTGTGTCAATAGCATCAAAAGGACCTGTAGTGTCTCTATAGCCAAATATGAAATAATATTAATATAATGATAATAATAGCAGCTGCCAAAGGTCACCAGCGTGATTCTGTCGTCGCTGTGCTTGGAACGCCTGAATCGCGGAATACATTGCGATTTTTCCTACTCTCAAGAAAAGCAATCATTACGGTTGGTTCACACAAAAAATATCGAACTAAAAACATGCCAGCACAATTCGGTAGTCCCAAAGCTACGGCTGTGTTAAGATTTCAGCAGGAGTGGTACGCTCTAGTCTTGTCGACAAATAAAACCGAATACTACATTCACGTGCTCTAACTCGGAAATCATTGTGAACTTCACAATGCAACCACAATCAATTAACGCTCAAGTCATTCGTGGTATTAGGATCGAAACAAATTCGAATGCCAAACAATTGACAACCTTCATCATCACATTTTGCTAAACAACCGAATCATTAGTCCTACTCACTAACTGACTATCGTCACGGCAACCGAAGCAACCAGTGCTGGCTGATGCTCTAACTCTAACTAATAATTGTTGTCATGATATCAATAAATAATTAACCTTCATTAACTAACAATTAACAACTTGGCAGCGAACTCGTGCTCCAAAGCTGCACTCCTTCTGCTGCTCTAGCTGCACTCTCTGCGCTTCTTCTCGCTTTCTCTGTGTAGCAAGCAACCAGCGAAGACGTCCGTCAATCAATGTTGGGTGAATCTGGGTGAATTTGAGGGCTTCCCCCTTAACTGTGAGCAATATTAGTTTCACCTATAGGACCCGGTTACGGGGGATGACAGGAGGTATGAGGGTTTTAGCAGGTACAATACAAAGGCTTTGCTAGTTATCGAGCTACCAGCCGGCGTGTGGTCTTGCAGAGCGTGCTTAAAAGCATCTCCCTCTCCTGTATAAGAGAAAAAAAATGGTGCATTTGGGGCTGTTCTGCGCAAACTCGCATGTTACACGGAGCACCGGAGTTGAGAACGACACAACGGTGACGGTCGAATTCAAAATTTGCCGCGCCAAGCCGCGCTCTAAGCTTCTATGACGATCTGGCTGGTTGGCTGGTTTGGTTTTGCGCCCGCCCGCCCGGCCGCGACCAAGCTTCTCCCTCTCTCTCTCTGGCGTTCGAGTTTGAAAGGCGCGCCAGCCGCCAGTCGCCGTTATAGTTGTTAGATTCGTATTGAGTCGGTGAATGGATATTGCCAGCAACTTTGCACGAACCGAAAAAGACTTCATGACAGACCGAGCTCGAAACTCGACCGACTGTGCCCGGAGTGAGTTTGTGAAGTGATTTGTTGCGTTCGGGCTTCAGCATCAGAACTTCAGCCGTGCAACAGGAGGAGCACGCGATGACGGGGTAGGTGACGTTTCGAGTCGGATATCTGTTTGCCGCCGTTGCGTCGGATTGTGCGTCGGAAGTTGGTCTCAGGACTTTGTTTCAGGCTGACTTTGAATTGATGCCTGAACTGACTTTGTTGTAACTTTCTGCTGCCTTCTCACAAATGATCTAATTATTCCACCGAAGATGAAACTTGTTAGTCGAATGTTTTCTGTCCGTGGCGCCAATATCTCGTCCGATGGACGTCGGTCGGGGCCGTTTTTAGCTGGCTGATGATTACTATGGTTTTAGGAGTGACCCATGATTACGTTGTCAGCTGGCAGATTTACAGTTCACACAGAGCGAATGAATGACCAATGGAATTGTAAATTAGTTTTTCACTTGAGCAATGAACCTACTCACGTTCTGACTAAGTAGATGATAGATGGTGTTTACGCTGCGCATGTACGCTGCATTTACAACGTTTTTGTGTTACAGATATATATATATATATATATATATATATATATATATATAATATTGATTGGTTAATATTACTACCCACTGCTACATCTACCAGTTTTTGTAAATACTCGTCGTTTTTTTTAAATAAAACACAATCACGATAAACATATGTCAACATGCCTACAGAATAGACCAGCGGGACAGACCCACTTGGTCTTCCTTATTTAAAGAAGATTCCGTCAAACGTGCGATCATACTATTTTTTATTTCTGGTAAATCTACCTTTTCTCAATATTGATGTCCTATGTTTCCAATAGCCTTCTATACGTCGACCAACTGTCATAATTTTGTTTGAGGATCAGCTATTATAATGGCGCAGTGTAAATCTATACTTTCTAGGAGTGAAGGTAAAAAATAATGCGATTGCCATCACGTTTGGTGCTCGCCATCTCGTACCGTGCTTGTGATAATTCTGGAGTAGCTGACTACGTAAATACCTATTTTTTCTAAGGACCCTGGAGGGAATATGCATGAAACCGCCCTTCTGCTTATTCGACTCAACCGATTGCTCTGTTGGCCCGATAGATGGGTGGAGCGGAGTTTCAGACTGCTGGGTCGTGTTGAACCTTTTTTTGGAATGAAGCTCCATGGCACGTACCCGGCTGTACGTAATCTGTCTCTGGCGCATGCTCTGTTGTTCAACGAGGACGATCATCATAAGGGTTTGGAGTGACAATGAGTATGTTGTAAATGAAAAGTTCGCAACATTTTGTTAGACTAAAGTGACGATAGAGAATTATCACCTGAGCAGGGAGATAAGTCTACCAGACTAGCTAGGGGTTATGACTTGGGGTCTGTGCCATTAGGAGGGTTACATTCACCTATTTACGCCGCGCAATTAGCAACGTTACATTAACCTAAACGATTTGATCGTAACATTTATTTATTTCGCTATCAAATTATACTGGCTAGTATGTTCTTGAGAGTTGCGTATGCCATGTTCTTGAATATAGTGTATATATATATAGGTTAATGTGGTATAGTAATTTGAAGTCGTTGAACGCTATGTATTCAAGAAAAAAAATATATATGGTGTGTGCAACTATGGGTTTACTCTGAAGCCACGCTTCGTGGCATTGAAATAACAGATATAACTTGCATTTCTTTATACAAATGACTATGCCGTTTGCACGTTTTGACAGGACTGCGCGTGTGAATAAAGGTTTGATCTATTGAGTTCTTTTGTACACGTTTGTGCAATGTCAACAATATATAAACGAATGAAATATGTAGTTTTTTCTTACAATTATATGTACGTGTCATGTGCAATTTCAGGCGTGGGGATATGGGGCGGATGCCGACTGCATCTGGAGATTGTGAAATGGATCGAGTTGAGGTCTACCTTCGTGTGAAGCCTTTGGCGCCAAACGAGATTGGGATCGCTGACATTGAGGACGAGCACGCCATTATTGTAGATCCACAGAGTGCGGCTCAGCTTACCGGACAGAGGTATACTTATTTTAAACATTATATATATATATATATATATATCATGTGTGCTGTACTAAAAAGTATTTTCATTACGGTTTTCTATCACACGGGATTTACTTACGAGGTAGCTGTTTAGGAGCTTCCCTGAAATGTCTACTAAGCCTCGTTATTGTCAATCATTTCTGCAAGGGTTCTATATGTCTAGAATAATTAAGCCTGCCCTTTGTGGCTGCCGACAAAGTCTTATGAAATGTTGGATAAGCCGCAGAAAACAGATGATTGAAAAGTTTTGAACGTGCGTGGAGCCCGTCGCTATTGAGTGCACAACTAGGTGTTCCGTATTCCCACCCCGAGGCGGCCAGATGACCATATAATTTCCTGTCTTCTCCTACATAGGCAATTGTCCGGTTTGAAGGCCGTACGGTGTACGTTCGAACATATCTTTACACCGGACAGTACTCAGGATGAGGTGTTCAACCGCGTGGCTCGACCCTCGATTGAAGATGTTCTTTCAGGAAAGCCGGCGTTGATTTTTATGTACGGAGTTACCGGTTCGGGAAAAACCTATACCATGAGCGGTAAGTGGCAACTGGCACCGGCTTCAGCGATTTTCTACGACAACATGTTTTAACAGGCCTCACAGATACGGAGGACACTTGAGAACAGCATTCCTTGGGGTGTATAATGTTTTGTTAAGGACAGGTTAGCTCTTTAATGAAGACAAATTGAATTTCAAGCATTATTGTCTTTTTAAATAATTTTTATTGTAGGTAATTCTACATGATAATGCACGTTTGTTTATGTAGGCAGTGACTTCCACGACCCACTCATAACATATTATTTGAAATTTGTAGCCTGTGTTTATTATTACATGATTGATGACAACGCCTTGCAACACTCATTTGTAAGCTAGGCCAATGGGTTGGTAATTTTATGTTGACCACTTAGTCTACAGAACGTTTAGTGCAGCAACTTGCTGTTTTGCTTCATTGCGGCCGTAAAGATATTTGTGTTCTCATAAAACGAATGTGCGCACGCACTCGGTCTCTCTTGGGCATGTCGTCTGAACTTTGTTTATGTTTGCATTGCAGGAACACCGACGCATGCTGGAATCTTGCCGAGAACGTTGGACGTGTTGTTCAACAGTGTGCCTCTTAAGCTGAAGGCGATGAAGTACCTATTCAAACCAGACAACGTGAATGGCTATGACGTGCGATCGGTGGCTGATGCAATGACCGAACGTCAGGTATTTTGCAAAAAAATATTGCGAGAAAATTCTAAAGGGCGATATTCTGATTGTAATAATGTATTCCTTCTTCGGGGAATCTTCCCGTTGGGCGATAGTCCAGAAGTAAGCGCTCCACAGCAAGGTCAGGCGAATAAGCGTACACTTGTAAACCAACTTCTTAAGCGAACATTGCTGGTGTCATATTTATCTGCTGGAGAAAGCCTAACTTAAAGTAAGTATCATCAGCGGATTAGCTGGCTAAAGGTGGAGGTAAAATTATGGCATTAAGTAGTCCTCTATCAGTCAACACTAGGAAGAATTTAGTTGTATTATGTCAAGATCTCTTTTTGATGGGCCTTGAAAAAAATACCACTGTCACCACCAAAGATAATTGCACAGAGAGAACTAAGAGTTTTCAGCCGGGTGTTAAACGTTTCTTAAGTGAACATATTTTAGTGAAATTTTGCTTAGTGTTCCGAATTCTTTTGTGACGCAGCAGAGGAGAATCACAGAAAACTTTTCAGTTGCCTAATATTGAAATTAAATTTATGATCTTAACGTGCCTGATCTTAGCTACTAATTTAGATCGTCATCACTTTAGGTATTTGCGAGAAAAAAGTGCCTTTATGTCAGAGGCGATTTGGCTCACATCTGTGTCTAATTAGGTGAATGCGGAGCTGTAACGCAAATATCCAATTAGTAGTATAGCGTTGTATTATTTGTACCGAGCATCATACCTTTGGCCACCTGAAGTGGACTGGCTTGTAACAAGAATTGCCGCAATACATCTGCTTTAGGGGTTGGTGTCTATTGGAATCAAAATCAATATTCCAGTTACTTAATGAGGCGCCGATTGGAATTAGTCTCTATTTATGTATGTACTACGGGAAGTACGGGAGATCATGCAGATAGTCTAAAGGTGGACACAAGTGCCGCATTTTTGTTTGTCTATCCCTGTTGTAGAACGTGATGCTCGCCAACAAAGGAACAGGCACACAGTCACTCGAGAGGACGCCTGCGAAGAAAAAACAGCGAAACGAGTTTAGCGCATGGCTTCGTCGCGAAAAAGACGCCACTCGGGTGGTAGGTGACATCCCTGGCTTCTGCAAAGTGGCTGTCTTTGTGCAGTATGTTGAGATCTACAACAACAGCGTCTACGACCTGCTCGAAGAGGAGGCGGCCACCGTTCAGGGTCGCGCGAAAGGACCACAGTCTCGAGTAATACGTGAAGACGCTAACAACCACTGCATGTTCGTCTTCGGCGCAAGCGAAGTCGAGGTAGAAAACGCCGACGAAGCGATGGACGTGTGGATGCGAGGCCAGCGCCGCAAGAGGGTGGCGAATACTCAGATGAATGCCGAAAGCTCGCGTAGCCACTCCGTGTTCATCATCAAAGTGGTTCAGGCTCCCGTCGACGAGACTACGGGCTGAGGTACTGCAGAAGAACGAATTAGTCATCGTCAGCCAGCTGAACCTCGTCGACTTGGCTGGCTGCGAGCGAGCGCATCGTACTGCCGCCACTGGAGATCGACTCAAGGAAGCGTCGAGTATCAACAACTCGCTCATGACCCTTCGTCAGTGTCTGGACGCCCTGCGGGAGAACCAGCAAAACCCCACCGCCAACAGGATTGTGCCGTATCGCGACTCAAAGTTGACACAGTTGTTCAAGTGCTTCTTTGAAGGTCGCGGCCGAATTAAGATGGTCGTCTGCGTTAGCCCTCGAGCCGAGGATTGCGCCGAAACTCTGGAAGTGATGAGGTTCTCGGAGACGGCGCAAGAGATCGAAGTGCAGAGGGTGCAGCCGAACAGAGTTCAACAATATGTGGATCCTAGTCCAGTATCTTCAGTCGAAGACTTGCACGTGCAGTGGCTCGAACCGGTGCATATTCCTGCTTGTTTAAGTGCGCATATGCACTCCGAGGCGGACGTAATCGCCATAAAGAAGCTGTGCAAGGACGGAGCCAAGGAGATTGACACTTTCAAAGCTACGTTTGAGGAACGGGCTATGCTTTTACGAGACACGGTTCGCAATACTGCTCAGGACCTGCAGAACTTCAAAGTCAAGTATGCTATTTTAAAGTATTTATTTTTGTTTCCCTGGTATTTCTGAGATGACAATAGTAGACAACCTTATGTATATATCGAAGCTCTCGTAATGTAATGTCAATGACCGAATTGCGATTCTTTCCTTTTTGTCTAATCAGGGCCTCTGCACGTGAGAAGGAGTGCAAACAAAAGTCTAAAGCACTACAGGATATGGTTACAAAACTGAACCAGGAGAGCCGAGACAAGGATTCACTTAAAGAAAAGTTCCTGGAGGTTGAAGCCAAAAAAGAATCGGCTGAAAAGAGGGCTCAGCAGCTCGAAGATGCGTATCGTAAGGCGAAGGATGGACAGGTGCGTGTTTGAGTGACTGTCAGCTTATTTTTAAGCTAGTTACGCTAGAGGATACTCTAGCGTATATTTGCTCTTCTGGAGTATCTTAATTCTCTTGTTATGACTGGGCTCCCATCACTAAAAAGATCTACGAATAGAGGGTACCCTCAACGACACATATGCACATATGAACGACAACTATTAAACCGGTAGACAGAGTTTTACCAACCTTCGCCGGTAGCAGGGGTAAAACACCGCCACCCTTACAGTTCATAAAGTGGTAATAAATAATATGTTCCATTTTCGTGATTAAAATACTCTAATACAGGGTCGCATCTGTGTAGCTCCTGCTAGTCACTGACAGTTGGTCTGATTTCCGAGAACTTGTGCTCTCAAGAGGTGATGCTTTGCTTACAGGAATTTATATGGTTGTCTTTTGTGACTTATAGGTCCGAATCAAGAAAGATTTAGAAACAAAATGGTTCAAAGAGAGGGAGCTTCTTGTTTCGAAAATGGATAGAGTCCTTAACGAGCAGAAAACGGAAGCGATGAAGAAGGGTGCCCAGATTGCCAAGGCAAATCTTCTCAAGGACATCATAAACGTGGATGAATTTAGAAATCTCGATTCCCCATCGGCGCCAGCAACAACGGCGACTCCTGGTACCGGAGCACGAAGCCGTACGCCAAAGAAACCCCAGCCGCTCAAGCATCGTACACGTGAGTTCACCTCCAAACCAACCTAAAAGGCTGAGAAACAATTTGTGTTCGAGTCTTCTGCCATATTGGTGGTTGCTTTACAGAAGGGTATTATAAAAAAAAGTTTTTTGTTCCTTTCGAGCACCTCGATTAGCGGTGCCTGGCGTGCGCTATTTTTGTGAAAAACCTTTGCGTTTAAGCTACATTATAGTTTTCTATTACACAGCAAACAGCAATATACACGTTAGATAAGTCAACGAAACGTTACTCAAATGCCCCTCTTTTCTACCACTAAAGCGACCATGTAGACAATGTGCGTCAATTCGTTAGCTAGTTAAAGGTAAACAAGCAGTCCCGTGGACGTTAAATCTTGTCTGAGGGTCTGCCCGAAAAGTTTAGGTAGCTAAAGTTAAACAATCTTTACGCGCAAAGAAAGAACTGGACTCAAAATGACACTCGTAGGCACATTTTCATGTGTTACCCAAATTGTGAGAAATTATTCCTGTGTATTCTGATAAGGCAGTTTCTGTAGTACAGCAAACGTATATAAGAGGTTTGGTCCTCGATGTGGAGAACATGAGTTATCGCCACAGCTTCCGTCTCCTCCTTCTCCTCAGGCCTTTTAGGAGCCCTCAGGGGACTTAGTCAAAGCTCTGCTCCGGCATTTATGGCCTGTTTTATACATACCATACATACGGTGCAATAAATAAATGACGATTTATGGTATTTTTTGCCTAAGATAACGGAAACAATGTATTCTGTGTGTTGCAGAAACATTCCACACGCTCGAGACACACCGCGCGGCGGCTGCCAGCAGCCAGAAATCATCGGCGGGCAGTTCTTCCGAGCCCGACCTAAGCGACGCAGATGCTTTAAGAAGGCTCTCTCAGCATGGCCCCTGCACTCGGCGCCGTTCGAAGAGCAATGACGCTCGCTGGCTGGAGCACACAGACGCACAGTCGGCTGCTCCCAACGACGTTCTGCTCCAGCCACATATGGCCAAGAAGAAGAGCGTCACCAAGCTGGAAACAAGAGATCTAAAGTCTGCCGACAACTATGCCCTCGTCACGAGTGAAGGACATAATTTACAGGTCTGTTGCATCAGTATTATCATTAAGTCTGTCATGATTGTTCATAGCATTCGTTTGTTATCTGTATGTGAATGTCTAGTCATATAGCCAATTTGTCTCTAAACATGCACGTCCTATTACTATCACCGTCAGCTCGGAGTACGTCCCTCCATCCACCGTTCTGCAGAACATATAAAACGCAGATGTTTGTATTATATGTAGCACCATAATAGTGGCAATATTAATAATCATCATCATCATCACCACCACCATACGGCAGGACGGTTGGTGCGGAAGGACCCTCCGAGACTATAGAGAGAGCCTGACGCTGTGAGTAGCTGAGTGCGCAGGCCGGTCGGCCGTCGAGTACCACTGCCCGACAGGGGTTCTCGCACGTTTTCTATATCCGCTAATTAGCAACCATCGGGGCATTCGCAGGTTGTTAAGGGCGACGTGATGAAGTCTCCGACGGGAGGCGCGGCCGTGGTGTTCACTGATGTCGAGACGCTCACGCGAAGTAAAGCAGGTGACAGCACTGGCGCCGTCAGCAAGCGCCGAGATGACGATCAGGAAGGTCGTCGTAATGTCGGACCGATGGACACGAAGAAGCGGGTTAGTGGCGCCAAATGTGCCTCCGATCCGGAAGGAGCGATTTCCACTCGAACGAATAAGAGGAGTTCGATCAGCGATTGAGGCACAGTGCCCTGCTTGAGAGCATGATGACGGCTGCACCCACCTTTTTAGAGATACGGATGCTCATGATTATGAAAAGGAGGTGGAGGAATAGGGGAGAAGAAGGATAATGACAATGATGGTGGTGTTTGCGTTGGAACTGCAACGGAACACACGATTTCTACTAGCTGAGCTGCATGTACAGCTAGTTCGGTCGGTGATGGTTCCGTTTCACAAAGTCGAACAGTCGCTTCGCGATCCAGTGACACCAATGCATCGTGCATGATATATAGCTATATATATATATATATATATATATATATGCATATTTATATTCCTGCTCATCCTAACGCCTGACTGGATACCGTGCCAAGGTGTTAGACAGTTTGTACGGTGCGACGTACACCCTTTATACCAACGCCCGGATTGCATTGACAATCAAAGTAAAGGCAGTGTCCTGTTTGGACAGCATTTTAGGGTGCCGTTGTCGATCGTCAGGTCTCTTAACCGAATCGCTCAATACTACAGTTAACTGAGTTAATGAATATCGCTTTTTGGCCATTGATATGCACTGTATAAGTCATACAAGCGCGCGAGGGTACTCTTCTACACGGCGGGGATTTAAGAAAAACACCTTGAGGTCTGATTTCGACAGCGCGGAAATGGCGCTATGGCTAGCGCCATTTTGTTTGTAACAATTACGCGTATGTAATTCGTATCGTGTCTTGTCAGTATAGTTAATAATAGGCTACCCGTTCATTAAGTGCAGTTTATGCGGACCTACTCTTGTACATTATAGACATTACAGGTGTGACTGTGATATAAATACATGAGTGTTTTGTTATGGATTCGGCGACTGATTCTTTGCTACGTGCTGGCGATGAAATCCAGTATCAAAATATCCCAAGGTTAGATCAGAACATGCTCCAGGGTATTGCCATACAACGCAATAGCGTGTACTTAATGTTAATAACTCGTCATAGAGTAGGGTCATCTAATAAGAACTAATTCATATAATATATACTTGTTCTGAGACTTAATGTTGTAATAGTATTACCTTTAAGGTAAACTAAAAGTAACCCTACGTTCATATAGGCATATCTTTGAAGCTCTAATATATTTATTATAACTTGGGACATCTTATTTCTTGTATGCGCGCATGTGACTGTTATACCATATATATATACACACACATAGAGGATGAGGCATCCATGAATGCGTTAACGCGCTTGCACTGTATGCACTCTCTGTCACATTGTTCGGAGGAGGGCATGTAGTGTGTACGAATACAATCTCCCGCATCCCTGCACCCAAATCAGCTCATAGATAGCTTTGTATCACAGGTTGACGAGCGTATTCCTTTCTCACTGACGTAGGGTCAGCTATCGATGCTGAGCTACGATTTTGGTTTCGATGGATGACGTTGTGCATCTGGCATGCGTTTTCAGTGCGGTCTCGCGATTGAAGGCCACCCATACCTGAGGAACGTGGTTCGTCGAGGTAAAGACGAGAAATTCGTCTGAATCGAACGAAGAGTCTACACCGAGTCGCTTGGACAGGAAAGGAAGCCGTTTCGACGCAGTACAGAAAGACACTGACAGAGGGAGGTTAAGAAGGATGGGTAGAGGGCATAGGAAAGAGAGATGGCAAAGAAACTAGTGGCAAAAAACTAGCTAATTATGCGTCTCCGTCACCGATCTATGCCGACCCTGCTGTTGCCCGTTGACATCCACCACCACCACCTCGAGTAGTGAGAGAATACGTGATCGAGGCTAGCGGAAAGAACAAACGACACGAAACATGTTGTGATTTTTTCGTTGCGACGGCGGTACACCTGAGTTGCCTCTGAACAAATGACATGCGTAGCAGAAACGCAACACAACGGACCCTATATATTGTTTTTAACAGTATATACATATACATGTGCACTTCGATGCAAAGTGCATGCAATTTGTTATAAGCGATTCGTTTGCGGCCCAGTGTCGATTAGGATTTTGTCATGGTCCTCGTTACTGAAGCTGTATATATTTGGAGCAAGGCCACAACACTATGTTAAATACTGCCTGAATACATTGTGACTCGGGACTACCAGATACTGGAAAGGGACCAAGGATAACACTATATATATATATATGTATGTCTATATATATGCAGACAGTTCTGTTGGAAGGGGACCAGGAAGAACACTATATATATATATATATATATATATATATATATGTAACTGCAGACTTCTGTTTATATATTATGCACAAAAGTGCCCACCTATGCTTCGAAGTTTTTAAATTTCGAACAATCTTTGTCGGAATGCGTTCATCACATACATAACCGTAATTTCGTCATGTTCCAGCAGAATATGCCTCCGTAGTGAACATTTATTGCAGATCCTATTAAAATAAACACTGATAACTGAGTATGCCAAAGACAGGTTTATTTATTTCTCTAATATTTAATATAAAGCACCACTTTCATTGCATTTCCTATCCTCGCACTCACAAGTTTACCAGTTAAACGCACTACCAAGTTCACCAAACTCGAGGAACGAAGAATGTAGGTCATTGATAGCCCACCTTTGTGAATCATAATCAAGAATCATACGTAAGCAATTGCCGACCAACGCAACCGCATTTGTTACTTATATTCATTAAGCACTTGCTGTTGTTAAGATCTTTGTGATCACGGTTCCATCAGGTCTCGTGCTTGGCATTTACCGCGTACCGATCTGCATTGGAAAACAAGTTCATGTGTAGAGCTATGACAGGTATGATACGGGGTCAGTATATGAGACCGTCGTGAGGGCCCTTCGCAATACACAGATGCTGACTTACTGCTACTCATGGAGACCTGAATGTCAATTAATGTTTGGTATTGGGCTCGACTGGGAACGATAGTTATGATTGGCTGTAGAAAATGTATGTTGACGCTCATGCAAAGTGTGTGTGTGTGGGGAACAATTATTGGCAATCAGAGTTAGCTGCTATTGGTCGTAACGTAAATCGCAGTCACATCTCATAATACAATAAACAGGTAGACAGACGGACGTCGACAGTCAACCTGTCGCACAAACGAAACTACCTCCTAACACTACGAGAAGCAATCCTAGAGCAGTTTGAGATGATTGGTGCACTGGTCAATGAGATCCACTGGGCCGGGTCCGATCCCGAGAACGGTTTTCGTGCCTGGCACAACCTGTGTTCGGCCGGCATCACGAACCATCGCAGTGATAAGGCCGAGCCCAGAGGCCTTCTGTGCGATTAACAACATCTCCTCCTCGGAGTTTACCTTGAGGACGACTTTCGGTTGTCCGGTGAACTCCCATTTCTTCAGTGTTTCAGGCTGTTCCTAGGAGTTCAATTAGACGTCGAACGGAAGAAACGGTATGAGAGCGAGAAAGAGAGAGTGAGAGTCGTAAAATATTATGCTTCAGTCACTCACTTACACTAGACAAAAACCAGACACTTATGAATAACTTCTGCTTCAGACATATTATTAACTAGGGCAAACACTTACCCAGCCCAAGTGTTAATAAAATAAATCATATTAACTATTACTATTAAATAATCATAAAACAAAATTAAGAAATTTTGGAAATCGATCACTAATTACACAAAACTCCAAGATAAACAACGTCATTGAATGAAAGGTCAAGACAAATCTTGCTCTCATACAGTATTATTTTATTGTTCAAGCGACATTATGCCCGTCTTAAACGAACTTGCTCAGTCATCCACCAAGTAGTGGCACAGTAGAGCGTATGCGACGACTATGTGACGACGGCGAAAATCTATATATATATATATATATATATATATATACAGGGTGTCCCTATTTGTGTGGCCAAAACGCTAGGATATGGTCAAACTCGGTGAGAAAATAATTTTTGCCAATGGGTGGAAGCCGGGAAAACGTTTTGTTTAGGAGTGAGGATGAAATTTATAAAAGCAGTTATTCTGTCTTTTTTCTCCTACATAGTTGTGCAAAATCTACGTTTGCGGGAGAACCAGTCAACGCACAAAGGAATCCGATCATACTGGCGTGTTTGGCGGAAAATTCTGCACAATAAAGTGTACATTACTAGCTTGCGTAGCAAAAAGCGAGTAGCCAGATTAAGGAAAGTCATAAAAAGTCAAAATGTTACGATAACGCTTTTTTGTGCAACATCGTAATTTTTTTCATTACGACCGAAAATGTACGTTCAAAAGACTACTCTCGGGCAATAGCAAATTTAATGCCCACTACATTCGTACCAAAGTGATGGTGCTGCGTTACGTAGGTGCCAAGTAACCAAGCTTTTTCGATAGCCATATCGAAAGCGAAGGCATGCATATTTCCATAGGGCGTATCTGAAAGTTAGGTACATATTTTGAGGTTTGGTAGAACTCAACAAGAGAATAAATTTTCCTAGTGGAAGGAGGGGGCGGAAACGCCTTGGCAAATTTTTACGGTTCTGAACGTGAAAACTTGCACGTAAAACATAACAACTATGACTGTCGAAAAAGCTTAGTGACTTGACAACTACGTAACGCAGCACCATCACCTTGATACGAAAATTATGGGCATTAAATTTGCTATTGCCTGAGAGTAGTCTTTTGGACGTGCATTTTTGGTCGTAATGGAAAAAATTACGATGTTGCACAAAAAAGCGTTAACGTAACATTTTGACTTTTTATGACTTTCCTTAATCTGGCTATTCGCTTTTTGCTACGCAAGCTAGTAATGTATACTTTATTGTGCAGAATTTTCCGCCAAACACGCCGGTATGATCGGATCCTTTGTGCGTTGACTGGTTCTCCCGCAAACGTAGATTTTGCACAACTATGTAGGAGAAAAAAGACAGAATAACTGCTTTTATAAATTTCATCCTCACTCCTAAACAAAACGTTTTCCCGGCTTCCACCCATTGGCAAAAATGATTTTCTCACCGAGTTTGACCATATCCTAGCGTTTTGGCCACACAAATAGGGACACCCTGTATATTGGAGGGTATATAATAGAGGCGAACCTAGCCCGACTCTCAAACAAAAAAAAAGTTATATCTGTGTAAATAAATAACGACAATCATAGGGCAAAAGTAAGCTGGCCTACCTTCATACTTCGCTTGTAAGCCATCACTGCAGCATGACTACACTGGGCGGCGATTTTGCCCTTCTCCATTTTACAGTCCATGCGTACGAGAAGAACTAGCTTGGTGTCCCTTGATGTTAGCTTGTCGGCTGAAAGACAAAAACACATAATTTCTCGTAATCTTCTGAAGTTAGATATCTCAGTCTAAATCTGGGAAATGCATGTAAATCGCCGACGGGGGGACTTCCATAGAAATGCCACTACTATTAACAGTGGCGTCCCATTAAGAGTTAAATCCATAAAAAAAAATACGTAAGTAAATCCAACACAGCATATTTCTAGCAGCTGACGGCAGATAGAAACGTCTGTGACTAATTTTTCCTTGCTCAATCTAAACAGCATGAGTTACTTCTTTTTTTTTATAACTACGTCTAGGGATTTTCGAATACTGCTAAATGGTAAATCGTACGAGGCAGCTGAACGCGTCTAGACGATTTCTACGTTCACGGAGACTTCAATAAAGATTGCACTTAAATTGTAGCCTAACATTGTTTACCTTGCTGTCAAGTTGCGTTTGCTTCATGGTCGTTTGATAGGAGGCCTATTTTTCTTCAGCTACGCTGGATCGTTTCCCCATTGTCGGCTAGACATGCCATGATTAATGAAATAGGCCTATCAATATGTCTTCTATCATGGTGTCGAGCTTGATTTTACTTCCGCAATGTGATCGTTAAATTGGCGCATGCTATGGCTGTTACTCCTACAAGTGCAATCGATCATCTCAATTGATCAACGAGCTAAAACCCGATCGCTTGTGCGCATCCAAGAGCGGCTATCACTTTTTATTTCTTAGTTTTTTTCCAACATATTTTTCGGTGCATCAATCATGTTACCACAAAATTGTATTTATATATAAATTCCACAAATTAATGCAACGATCTTGCCTCCGATCGACAAACAACTTTTTTTTTATTCCTAGAGACGAACAAGTTTGTGCCTCATTTTCGTTCTCGACAAACTTGAATCTTTCCATTCAAAAGTTTTTGGAGAGATCGGAATAAGTACTAGTGATGTCTAAGGGTCCTGCGCTGTCGGAGCAGAACATTTCCCTGCCAACATTCTCGTAGCAGACCCACTTTTCATCGAAGGTTACCAAATGGAGGCAGTTCTTGCCGAGAGAAGCGTAGATGCGAAAGCGCTCTAATTTGGTGGCGACGCTCGGTTTGTGAGGAACATTTTCACAAAGTCCCAATCCAAGCTATTGAGTGTACTGACAAGGGCGTACTGTGGTTGTTGGGCCAACTTCAACTTCTCCCGCGCTGGCAGTTGGATATTGATGAATCTTTAGGCGCAGAACGTCCGCTTCCAGCAAAAACCGGTTTATCGTCCAGGTTAAGATCTCCACCCCGCGAAATTTGACATACCATATTCGGCACGTCCGTTCGTTGAGTGAGTTGACCTCCTCGAAGATGCGTAGATGTTTTAATAAGCTACAGCTCGCAGTGTCGGCATCTTGTCAGAGCTCGTACGGCAAAACATTCCAATTTGCAGTTTTGGCGGCAAAACGGAGCATCGTACCGGCTGATACAGTAATGACCACTCTAGCATAAACATATCACCTTTTCCCATGCTACTGCCTAGAGGGTTTTACAAGCTGAAATGAGTGGAAATTAATATGGCAAGAACTTTTTATATATATATATATATATATATATATATAAAGCAAACAGGCAAAAACTAGTTGTGTGCGATGAATAGTTACTTAGTCACTTACCGATATTGATAAGAGATCTTCCAAATGGAAGAAATTGGCCGAGGCCATTTCGATTGGCCAGCAAGATGCCGAGAGCGACGCAACATCCGACGCCCGTACTTATGCCGGTCCAGAACGCAGGATCTTGCCAAATTGCCATACTGTTTGCTTGTGCTGTTTGATCTGGTACTCTGTTCACCATGAAAACAAAAGAATACACCTACGGGCTAAAATCATTAGCCAGGGTGGAGTCATCATGTTAGTGAACAAGAATCGTTACGTACGCCCACCTTGTGGTAGGGCGTTTCACCAAGATATTTGTCACTTGAAAACTAAATTTATCGAGCGACCTGACACTCATGTGGGGGTCAATTATGAGACTCGTTGACGCTGCTTTCATTCACTAGTGGCGTACTGTAGCGAGCCTATAAGTTTCGTGAATAATGATGATGATGAAGACAATAATAATAACAACAACACAATTGATTCTGTTGCCTGTTCCATCAAGCAGCTCCGCTGGTTGACCCGGCTTCACCCGGTCAACTGAATGTGTCTGAAGTTGTCGAGCAACCTCCCAGCTACGAGATCGAGGTGAAAAGCGACTGCCTGTTGCTTTTGCTCAGAGACCTGGTTAGCTACGACGGGCCAGTAGAGATTCACTTATTGGCATCGTTCGCTGGACTGTCTGTAATAATTTAAACCCCGTTCGTCGTTGTCATTTAGACCCCTGGCCCAGTTCTCCACCCGCAGGGCGTTCTTTCTTCGTTTTACGTTGATTGTGGCTACTAGATTCCGCACGCAGATGAACAATTGTAGATTGACGACACGAAAGAATCTGTAGATTGCAGAGTATTGAAGTTGTACAATTGGACATACTGCAGTTGTAAAAACGGTAGTTGTAGAACTGTACATACACACTATAGTTTTAGAATTGAACGCACTGTAGTTTCAGAACTGTAGAACTGTAATTGTATAATTGTACATACTGAAGTTGTGCTGAACGTGCACACCGTAGATATGGTAGATGAGTAAAGTGTGTGTCGACGAGGTCCGCCGTCGCCTTCTATCTGTCTGTTTAGCGGTCTTCACTCTGGCCAACGCGGTCGAATGACAAACGACTTTGTTCGCCAGCTCCCTGCTGAACCCTGCTGCGCTCACCTGCGAGGATGCCTTGGTTGGCTCGGTTCAGGCGGTGAATTGTCGTCGCGCGTTGTTCACAATGACCGCCGTCAGCTTGTTTCGTAGCCAGCCGCTTCCTTTATTGCGGTTGTTGTTGTTGTTGTTGTTGTTGTTGTTGTTGTGATTGTTGGTCTTCTTCATCCTGCTGATGCTGCTGCTGCTACACCTGAGCGTTCGATTTCCGCGCGCCGGCTATGGGCGCCGCCATCTTGGTTGTTGTGGTAAATGTGTCATGCGAACATTTTACCCTCTCCCTTTCTTTCCTTCCCGCCTCCTCTCTCTTTCTTCCCTTTTCCCTCTTTCCCTTTGTGTCTGCTTGATTGCTGCCTCCTTTTTAGCTCAATGCGGACTTTCACTGGTTCGGCCGCGCGCGGTCTCAGGTGTTTGGTTTCGTAGAGTGGCTGTGATGGCTATGATGATGATGGTAATCATTTAGGCAGGATAGCGCTACTGATGCTGATGATGATGATACTGAGTAACAGCCATAGCAAGTAGACCCAACAGCAAGTAATTGTTAATGCAGCCAGCTTAGTTTGACCATAGCTGGCCACGTGATTGTTGTTGTTGTTGATGGTGGTGGTGATTCGGTCGTGATCCTCTCCGAATCGAGCGGCGTTCGAACAGCGGAGCGTATAGCACGTAGTGTATGTATACAGCGCAGCTGTTTTTTTGCTATGCGTATATGGAACGCATTCATGCATGTATGTGTGTGTGTGCATAACGTGACGTGACCCGCTGACTAGGTGGAAACAAAAACGCCGACGTATTGTCGTTGTTGTCGTTGTTGTTGTTGGTATTCTTATTTCTGCGTATTATTGCTTTACAGTTTTATTGTTTGTTTTATTGCAACGCTTAAGTGGTTTACGGCGGAAATGGATAGAGTAAAGTGGACGTCCGGCTACAGTCATATACAGGCGATGTCGACAATTCGATAGGCAGACATCTACAAGTCATTGTTTGTCGGTCTTAATTTATCCAAAAAAAAAGCCGGTTTCTACCACTTGCTACCGCCGTCAAGCGTTCCATGACAGCAACTATTAATAGTTACCGCGGAGTTGATAACTTGTTGATTCGTGACTGTGCTAGAAGAGATGAATAGTTGTGAGAGAAGTGGACTAAATGAACGGACGGCACGTTGGATATGAATGCCGCCTGCGTTTGCTGCCTGCATCTATTGCATTCGCTATTTATGTATGCATGTTATTCTCTATTCTTGCCGTTGGCCTGGTTAGACAAGACATCCAACGCGACGCCGCCCGTATTTTTTTCTTAAATACTCTATGTAGAGTTCTATCTTATAAAACACTCGCCCCTTCTCAATGGTGCCTTTTATCACTGCTATTCTTCATGCTTAGTACTACTTGTGCCTCGTTTGGCTTACCGTTACTATTAATTTTATTATTATAGTAACAACAACAACGACCAGAACAAAAATCTGTATTAGTAGTGGATGACTGGTCTACACGAGAGACGCACAAGGCTTGTGTCTTTTGACAGCGACCTACAATAATGACGACAATGACAACAACAAAACAAATTACAACAACTCCTCTAAGTTGAGCGACAAATCACGACGCGATCACTGTAAGGACTCTACAACTTTAGCGACAGTGTTAACGTAATATATCCTCGGAGTCTGACGATATCAAGGCTTGTGTCTCTCAACAGCGACCTACAATAATGAGGACGATGACACCAACAACAGCAACAACACATTACAACAACCCCCCCCAAGTTGAGCGACAAATCACGACGCGATCAGCGTAAGAACTCTACAACTTCAGCGATGGTGTTAACGTCATATATCCTCGGAGTCTGACGATATAACCCACCAACCGTTCGACGAAGAAATCCAAATTCGTATCAGGGGTGGAGTCGGTTTGCGAGTTCCACACCACTAGAGCCACTGCGCGATGCCAGCGACGTGAATATGCATCATGCATTCCCGAAACTTCTTACTCGTATATATATATATATATATATATATATATATATATGAATCTCAAAAACTCAACGCCCCAATGAAACTTAGATTGTAGTACCAAGCTTTCGCGCGCGCGAAGGTGCAAAAGCCGCACGAAGCCGATCAGCGAAGCATCGTGAGGCTGCGTCGGCCCAGTGCAGAGGGCGCTGCGGGCGCTCACGCACGTAGAAAGAACCACACGACGACGACGACGGTGATGATGACAATGATCTGGAGAGGAGCGGATGGGCAGACAGGCAAGCGAGCGGGCGGTTTGACGTTCACCCACCCGTCTTACCTTAAGTAACCCACCACCGACAAACTCTCCGGGCTGGCTGGCTGGCTGGCTCGCGGATGGCCGATTGACACTAACAGACTGTCGCTAAACACAGCGACGAACGGCCGGTCCGTTCCGATGACGGCCCTTCTGTTTAAGCATGCTTGATGGGATCTACCTGCTGACCGATTTGCCAACAGACGCATCGCCAGCTGATAGAAGGCGTACAGAAGACGTACGGAAGACAGAAGACGTCCAGAAGACAGAAGACGTACAGAAGGCAGACACAGAGTAAGTAGCACCCGTACTGAAGCAGTACCTCCCGGAGGACTGGTCCTGCTTGTGCGTATACGGGGATTCTTCTTGATTAGTGCGGCAGCGGGGCTATCTACAATTACTTACAGAACTACTTCAACCACTATTACCTTTACTACTTCTACAACAACTTCTTCTACTACTAGTACCACTACTACACTAGTTGGCGAGTGAATACGCGAGAGTGGGAGGAGAGTGCGGCGTGTGTAAACGTGGGTGAGGGAGGGAGGGAAGGAAGTCTCTCTGGCAAGTGTGAGCGAAACGAGGAGACAGCCAGCAAGCAACAGCTACCTGGATAGCGAGCTATTCGGGCTGTTGGACGCTGAGGCAGGTGGCTGGGGTTCAGATAGGGTTCAGCACGCCCTGATGACGATGGGCCGTGCACCCGGCTGACAGGACAGGTACGTTGGTTGGTTGGTTGGTTGGTAGGTGG
>QVRM01005996.1:27500-97079 GCA_003439945.1 Dermanyssus gallinae
TGCTTCGTAAGACGGACCCCATGAATACAAATCGGTGCAACGGTGGGGCTTGAACCCGTGCAGCTATGTGTCTCCTCCGGTCCCGAGGCGCACGCGAATGCATACGCCACCGGGCTCGACTAGACTATCCTCCGGTACCGAAAGTGCATAGGGCATTTCCCGAAACCTCATAAAGAGAAACCTAACATCTGTTCCTCCCCTTCTCGTACAACAACTGCACCTGTCACTCGGTAGATCAGAGCGTCCAGGTTGAGCACAAAGTGTGATGAAATCCGCAAACCGCATTACTATGTATCGGTTTGGCCTGTCCATCCATGCCCTATGTGCCGTCTATCATTGCACCAGTGGTGCCGTAGACGTGCGACAAAGTTGATGAATTTTAGCTCCCACCTCATGACACTTGGTTGATGCATGGCGCTCCAGTTAGAAAGATCAAGGAAACGCTTCCAGATTATCAACGAATAGAGATATTCGGGGATGCGAAAAAAATCATTTGACTTGGTGCGATAGGTGTAATATATATATATATATATATATATAAGCATAACATATTATTATTAATATATTTATACTATATAGCATAAATATATTACTAAGCATAGATATAAAAATAACATAGCAGTGGCGGCTTGGGTGGATAGCGATCAGTTCTAAAAATTGGCGAAAAGTTTAATTTTTTTAACTTTAAATCAATCTAAAATTTGAACTAGTTAGCTGACTTTATTGTTTCAAAATATACTATCTATAGTTAGCCACAACACTCCTCCATCTCTGGAGCGGACTATCGAACCCTACGGTAAATAATTCTGGGTTCTGCATCTTGAGGAATGTCTCTGAGTGTGTTTTCACTGTTTCTGGTGAAAACGAATAAGTGAACGCTTTGTAAAAAACCTATTTTTTTGGCACAAGTTCGATCCAAGAACAGAGATTGTGTCTGGCAAGCCAAGAAGAAGTATATTGCTGAACAGCCCTTATTGTTGCGCTCGCGCAAGACACGCGGTACCCATTAGTTTATTTTTGTCATGAAATCTTAGGCGCGAAGGCGAATAACGATAGCTGTGTAACATACCGGCAAGTGCCGAAACGGAACTTGGCGAATCAATCGTAGCGCGAAGCCTTGCCATGAAGTTCTGTCCTTGACGAATACTCTCCAACTATTTCGGACAATTTCCGCTGCAGTAAAATCTTTTTTGAACTCATACAGGGTTACCGCCCACTATCTGTTTTGACAGGAATATATAGCAAAAACAACAATGAGATCACTTTATGAAGCTCCCAATGATTCAACGTCTTTTGCCGTCACAGATGCGATATATATAGATATACTTTTGAATCTCAGCGCTTTTTCATACAAACACTTATGGGAGCGGCTTTGCGTCGAAGTTCAATTCAATTCAATTCAATTCAATTTTCAATTCAAACAGTTTATTCATTCCAACACACGTTCCTTACAGAACATCCGTGTTTCATACATTGTAGTATTTGTCATCCCAGTTTTCTAAAATAATAATAATAATAATAATAGTAATAATAATAATAATAATAATAATAATAATAATAATAATAATAATAATAATAATAATAATAATGATAATAATAATAATAATAATAATAAAATAATAATAATGATAATAATAATAATAATAATAATAATAATAATAATAATAATAATAATAGTAATAATAATAATAATAATAATAATAATAATAATAATAATAATAATAATAATAATAATAATAATAATAGTAATAACCTGCATGTCTTAAAATGTGTTATCGATCGGTACGTTGTTCACTGAGTAATTTTTGATGCCATCTCTTCTTAAATAAATTAAGTGATCTACATTCTCTTAATTCAGTATCGAGAGCGTTCCATAATTTGGCTATGGCTATATCAGGTGATTTAAGTCTATAGTTGCGATACGTATTGGGGATTCTGAGTGGTGGGCTGTTACGATTTCTGTTGGTGTTGGACTCAAAATAAAATGATAAAAAAATGAAGTTGATCTCGTGGAGAGAGTTAGAAGTAGTTCGTTGGCTGTTGCTCTGTGACGTGCGCGTTACGCTGCTCAGCATGACGATACGAGACGCAGAGCTTTGTGGATCAACCTATTTTGGATACGCCCGTTGAGCAAGGCTCGCTTCTGTAGTCAAAGGGCAACAGGTTACGATGAGGACAACAAAATGGTCATACGGAAACAGTAGTATGGTTTGAAATTAGTTCCCATGTCTTAAATTATATATATATATATATATATATATATATATATATATATATATATATATAGGGTGTAAACGTTGAATAAAGGTTACGATAAGGATGAACAAAATGCCATACGAACAAAGTACCGTGTGGTCCTTCGTTTGGAATTATATATATATATATATATATATATATATCGGGGTTAAATGTTGAACAAGTGTGCGAAACGTCACATATGTCTGCAGTGTATCTGTAGACAACGGTTTACATCATCGAGAGTGTATACAACCGTAGAAAATACTTGGAAAATCTATTTCAACAAGTGCATTCAAGCAAGACGATTTTAATGACGTACCGATTACTTTAAGTCATTTATACCTTTTAAGTCACAGTTAGTGTATCCAATATATATATATATATATACATATTTTTTTATACATTATTTTTTAATTCACATTATTTTTTTTTTTACATTTTCTTGAAGAAAGCGTACGTTGTGCGCGTTCGTATGCGCATATGTGCTCGTATATGTCGCTAAGTGGCGATCCAGGTATGCACGAATGTGGATATGCATGATTTGCGCTCCCATGTTCGAGTATTTCTTGTTTTATTTTTTCGTTCACTTCTGTCCCGCCTCACAGATATCAATTCACAATCCAATCAAGCCGTCGAACTTGAGGCCACAGCGAATTAATAGCGCGATTGCTTTAACTGTCCTGGTATGAGAAAATACGGAGAGGGAATGTCTAAATTGTAATCATATTTCAATTCTCTTTCTCTCTCTTACACCCCCCTCCTGGCTCTCTCTCTCTCTCTCTCTCTCTCTATATATATATATATATATATATATAAATATATATATATATAGTTGTGATAGATTGTGTTCGCTCAGTTGAACAATACCAGCAAGGGCAGCAACAACAGCTGAAATAGCAGCTTCCAATTGGCCCTGAGTAGGATCTCCATACTGATATGATGATGATGATGATGATAATGGTGGCGGTGACAATAAAATTGATGTTTATGTTGTTGTTTGGTAGGTTGTATGTAGAGTGCGTGGCGAAAATGCTGCAGCCGCTGCTGCTGCCTTAGTTATTGTTGCTGCTGTGATTGGTGTTATTGTTGCTGCTGCTGCTGCGTTTGGTGTTATTGTTGTTGTCGTCGGTGCTGATAGTGTTACTGAGTGTATTGGTTCTGAACGTGTTGTTGTCCTTACTGAAAATGTTGCATGTTATTGTCGTTGCTACGATCGTGATTGTTACTGTTGGTGGTGTTGCTGCTGCTGCTGTTGCTTTTGCGATCTCCGTTGCAGTCAATTGTAACAGCTGTCGCATAGAAGCGAAATATATATCAACAAAAACAGCAACAACAACAACAACAGCAGCAACAAGAAAACCTACTATTACCGCTCTTATTACGACTTCCACCATGAGTAGTAGTATAGCCTTTTTTGTTGGCTAAATCCAGCGAGAAGTGTCCTTTCTGCGGTTATCGATGTTGTTGTTGCTGTTGCCGATGTTGTTCCTGTTGTTGTTGTTGTTGCCGCGGCCGATGTTGTTGTTGTTGTTGTTTTTATTGTTGCTGTCATTGTTATCGCTGCGGTTATCGATGTTGTTGTTGTTGCTGCGGTTATCGATGTTGTTGTTGTTGGTCTTGTTGCCTTCGCTGCTGTGTTTCTGTCATTGCGTTGGCGTCATTACGTGTGTTGACCGCTTTCGACAGCAGCAGCAGCAGCAGCAGTGAATGCGTCGACGACACCTTGTCACTTAGGACCGGGCCTGTAATAGGCCTGGCCGGCGGCCACTACCGACATTTTCCATGCCGACTCACACAACAGCAGCCGTGACAATGATAGGCAACAAACAATGACACAAACGTATTCTTCAACAACAGCAACCTGACTTCGTCGCACAAGCGGAAAACATTTTGCCCACGCACGACTTACTAAATTCGAGTAGAAATTATTGTAGTAGTAGTGGTAGTAGTTCGATGTTTCGTCTTCTCAACTTCAAACTCGTTGTTGCAACAACAGCGTTTGTTTTCACTGACTAAGCTGTTGGAGGCCAGTTTAAATTGAAATGATCGTGATCTCCCTTAGGACAAACAACACATATAAAGCCGAATATATATATATATATATATATACGACCTTTACGCAGCGTTGGTGTTTCTGAAAGCTGTTCTTCTGAAAAAAAAACTACGGGGTGCGCAATGCTACTATAGAGTTGCCTCTCGAAAGTATATTTATTTAGGCACAAGTGAAAAAAAAAACTACTCAACGCGTATAAACCCACAAAATATGGTTGATATGAGCTGTAGATGTAAGCTTACAATAGTTTCAATAGGCGGATTCGAATACGAGGACATAAATAGAACGAGCAGGATGAGCGTGAGGGCAACGATTAGCGAGTGGAAAACTTGCTGAACACGAAGATGCATGAAACTTTACGAAATAATCCGCCTATAAATAATATGATTATTTATATGGTGGTGCCGGTGATGACGACGATTTTTACGTGATAACGAGCGCTGGCTCTTGCTAAATGAAGCTAGCTAGCCGCAAGTCGCACCGACCTTCAGAAAATCTTACGCTAACAAAGAAACATTGTTTTACAATATATTGTTTTGCAAACGCCACCTGCGTTTGCCAGCGTCGTCGTCGTCAATTCGTTGCCGGCTACTGTTTCCGCGCTATCCCTTGATCACACGTTATTGCACCCTATTCTTTAGAATTGTCTTCTGTTGTGTAAATTGTTGTCTGTTGCTGTGATGATGGTGGTGGTGGTGGCGGCAGTAGGGCTATTATTGTTGTCGCGGTTGACACGGTGGTTAAGGCGAATGTTGAAGATGTATGGTATATAAATACATATATGTTATGGATGGGTAGACGGAGTTCATATTCGCTTGACATGTATATCTAAACACACATGTCACTTTTTTTTTTTTCTCAGGGGCGTTTAGGGCGGCTGCATAAGCAGACATGTTAAGTACCTAGGATTTTCCCAACAGTCATTATGGTTGGAGCATGGTCGTTGACTGTCAGCGGTATGGTTTATCGTCTGTTCTCAATTAGCATCGCTCAAAGAAAATTTAATCAACAACAGCGATTGAACCGTCGAGAGAGGTAGATGGCAATCATGACTAGCGCACTAGCCTCCTAGACCACGCCGCCACCTCACATCATTATATATATATATAGGCGAGCACTGCCGAGTGTGCAAACGTATTGTTAATGATTAATAAATCATCACTATATATATATATATATATATATATATATATATATATATATCTATATCGAAAAACTCGTAGCATGGAATGCTAGCAATAGATGAGCAACGACAAGGTTCCTTTTATTGTTCAGTATAGTCCCCCCTCCCTCGAAGCTCAACACATCTAGTCCAACGATCGTCAATAGCCTTTATACTACGAGCAAAATATTCCTAATCTTTAGACCTAGAATATTCGTCTACGGCTTATATCACATAATTGTTGCTCTGATATATTTTTCGTAGAGATACTTTTTGAGGTTCCCAACAGATCATAGTCGCACAAGGCCAGGTCTGGAGAATATGGGGGATCTAGACCACTGGGAACTTTATTTCGCATTATTGGGCCATGGTAAAACGAGACGTGTGGGCAGGCGCATTGTCGTGGTGGTGAAAGAGCACAGTCCTCTTCCGCGTCGCGAACCGTTGTGCTATGGTGCGTTCTATCGGCTGGTAACGTACGTTGCGTAGTAATCCCCAGTTATCGCTCTCGCCAAAATCAATCGCGATCGAGGTGCGGCAAAAGGCCTTCCACCCTGGTGGAAGGCCTTTTGCCGCGAGCGAAACATTTTCTCTCGTGGAATGTTCCGTTTTTCTGGAGTGAAGTGGTGTATCCGGGTTTTGGTCGCCACTTACGACGGCACTTATCGGCCCAAAATGTCTCCCGCGGATTTCATCTCAAAATTCCCAAGTTGCTCACCGCACTACTTGGGACGCGCACGCGCGTTAGTTTACGCTCAGTTGTTAGCTCGTGGGTCCAGCCACTTTGCATTAATTCTTTCATACATACAGTGCCGATGTAATATTTATTGATGTACTGCATCACAGATAATTTTCATATATATATATTTTTAATTTGCGCAGGTTTAATCGGGGTCAATTTTCAGGGGAGTTTGTAGACATCTAGCATAATTTGTTTTCATCTGAAGCTGCCCTTGGCTCCCCAGAACGCGGTGCATCCTCGGTCCCCATACTACCTCGTTTAAATGAGACAAACATTCAGTTGCTAGTGGTACGGTACGCAGGTGCTTTAGTTCCGTGAACTGTATTTAGTTTAGCTTCAATTTATATTGCATTAAAGTTTTCAAAAAATTCTTAATTATGGCACTGTACTCGTGCTGCTGCTCCATAGTCACTGGAGGCTCTCCGAAATGTTACACTAGTTGCGCGACCAGCTGCAAATGCAATTCGAAATCAATCCACATGATACTTATTTTTATTACTTCTAAAAAACGCCGACGATTTTTCGGCGCTGTAGTCAGCATGAGCTTTTCGAAGTTGTAGACAGGCGATGCTACGAACTTTTTATACATCTAGTACAATATGCTAAATACTAGGTGGATATAAAAAGTTCGTAGCATTGCTTGTCTACAACCGAGCAAGGTGGCTTAGTGGCAAAGTCATTGCCTTGCATTCGGGAGGACTGGGTTCGAGACCCAGACCGGCCACTCTTAAATTGGTTTGCATGGTTTCCAATTTAGACAAGGTAAATTCCGGAGTGGATTAAAATTACCCATGACATGAAAAACCCGTACACAGGCAATTGCCTTACGAAAAATCTAAACAAAAAACAACATAGGTTATGAAACGTGTGAATTCATACGTGTGAACTCAGTGCTATCGATGAAGTGAACTGGCGTGGTCGGGCCTATTTGTTCTTCGCAGGTCTGCTATTAAATGACGATTTTGCAAATTAACTTACCACGTGAGGAGACTTTCTCATAACCTCTTTCCTTCTGTATTCCATGCCTTTCAATGTATTTTGATTTAAGGGAACAACTTTCCGTTGTGCCTTTTCAGGTTCTACTGAAGAAACACTGATTCCTGCACTCATTTCGGCAAATACAAATTCACACAAGCGTCTATATACATACATATGCAGTCTTTAGATACTGTTACCTTGCTATTGCGATGTTGGTTCTTGTTCGCCGGCTATTTTATTATGGCTACGCCCGCCCGGCGCCTTGCAGATAACAGCAATCTAATAGCGTTCTAATTACGTAGTATTTAATTGTCCCGTTTCCTTTATCTAACAATGATATCGGGTTTCTTCTTTTTATTCGTCTTGTCGTTTATGCGTCTGTGTGTGTTTGTATTGTGTGTGGGGGTATGCATGCTTTTGTTGCTATTCTTAGATATAGTTTGTTACTATTTTTACTTTGTGGCGCCGCAGTTCTCATGTACTCTATTGTATAATTGTTTCGTGCATTATATATACATATATACATATATCTTATATAATATATAAATATATATATATATATATATATATATATATATATATATATATATATATATATATATATATATATATATATATACATATATCCAGGTGGATATGAGGAGATGCGGAGATACACCGATAGATGCAGATGTCAGACCCACGTTGCTCTGAGCGGCCCGCGATTAAGTGTTCAGGTTCGCAGATAGGCGTATTATTGTAGGCGAGCTATCGTGTGTATCGCTATTTGCACACGCGAATGAAAAGATTACATCTGAGTTTACAGATATAAGGTCAGTGTAAACACATGAAAAGCTTACATCTGAGTTTACAGATGTAAGCTTTTCATATAAATACAAACGTACGTGGGTATATATAAATCAGAAATTAACAATTGGTTACCAGCAAATGGGTAAATTCGAGATTCTCTTGATCTCGCAGAGCAGTTTTCTTTAAGCTCATTCAAAAAAATATATATACATATATGTATACACGTGCTTGTATATAGGAGTTATGTCACCTATCATGCGTAGCTACCGAAACGTACAAAACAAAACGCCGTAAAAACATAATTTTGAGCCGGCTCAAAGTTTGCCGCCTTGCCTACAATGCTACCGTCGGAAAGGTCTTGAGCCCGTACCAAGTGAACTGAATGCCTCGTATTTCGCCCGTCACTCTTTAAGTATGCTTGGCGAAGCGAAATGAGTCACACCTTCCCTCGCAGCGCGCTGAGTGGTCACGTTACAGTGTCACGCTGTTATTGCCTGAGTCTCGAACAGGAGAGAGTTGCTCAGGGTTGTAATTGGTTCAGCAGCCCCGTGCACGTGTCTATCTACATACCAAAAATACGCAACAAATGTTCGGTCGTTACGAGGCCCACTACCAGCCAAAGGTAGTCAACCTGTTTCCAGACAATCTTTAACAACAAAAACAACAATGATGATAGCAATAGTAACAGCCATAACTCAGCAACAACAACAACAACAGCAACAGAAACAGCAGCAACAACAACAACAATAACAACACCACAATACCATCAAGGATGAAAGGATTTTTCTGTTTTTTGCTCTCTCGCTCGCTCTATCCCGACCGATTCGTTCTGCTTGCCCGACCTATACGAGTGCGTATACTATAATAGATATGGTGAGGAGCTACTTCAGTTTGGTACTTGGTCAGATGAGTCGGTGTGCGCCTCAACATTAACAGGTGCCGACAAAGTTGATGATGATCATGTTGATACTATTGCTGCTGCTGGTGCTTCTCCTATCAACGCTAGAAATAAACCTAACACCAACGATAGATGACGCGGCACTTCGGCAAAATGCTCGTTATGGCAGCGCTGCTCGCCGGTAGCTAGATCAAATAGTCTGCAGGCAACTCCAGCCAGAGGCTAAACTCGAAATACACGTAGGCAGCTAGGTCGGTCGGTAGGTAGGTAACGTAGAAATAGGTCCACGCGAATTAAAGTCGGGTGTCGTTGTGGTAGCTGCCGTAGATAAAGCAATAGCAACAATAACAGCCGGATGGCCGGCCGCCGCTCGACCTGGAGGGAGGGGGCAGAAGACGACGCGTCCCGTAGAAGTACCAGGACCAATGCTCGACCGTCGCCCAAATGACAATGCAGTCACGAGCGAAGAGGAACACAAAGGCGAACAACAACGCTAAACAATAGTAACAATAACAACAACAGCAGCAACAACAACATCTAGCACAAAGGCATCAAGAACAACAGTAAGAATAACGGTACACCAATAACTAGGCACTGTGACCAAACTGTCAGGTACTAACGAATCGAGATCGGCGGGTGTGTCCTAAAGGTTTATTGTAACTGTGTTCAGCTAAACAAACATATATATATATATAACTTTCTACTTGGTAATGAAAAAAAAATAACATAATTTAGCAGGGTTTCTTGACTTCTAAGGGAGTTTTTCGTTTCCATTGAGAAACGCGTTCAACACAAATGTATATATATATATATATATATATATATATATATATAACGGTAGATATAAACTACAAAAAGCCGCTCATAACTACATCACTAAATTTTAATATGTAGATGAAGTACATATATTTATTTGCATTAACACTCGGGCTGGTGATAAGTATGTTTTTGCTACGTCAGAGTGTTTCGACACAACAACCATCAATCTAGCGTTATGCTAGTTCTGCTATGAACCGAACCGCCGGACATACCGCGGCGTGGTACCTATCACATTTGCTCCAGCATTGTTTGCATCGACATTCCTCCTGTGGTTCGTGATGAAGATGAAATACATATAGAATACGTTTGCCAAATGTTGGCACTTATTACCAAACAACTGTTCGTAATAGTCTATTCTAAGCAGACCAATACGTATTATCCGACCCCGTACGAAACCGACTTGATATGAGTAATGAAGGTATTGTAGACCTTTCAATCCCGAAGCAAGACATTTGTTGAACTATCTTTATTCTTCAGCTTTTTCCGCCTATATATATATATATATTCACATATAATTTATATATGATAGAGGCAGTGTATAAAGGTGTGCATTTTTGATAAGCACCTCAAAAAACGCAATAAAACCACACACTTTCCGGATTTTTAATTTAATTTTTCGACGATGACGGTGGTGATTCAACGGACGAATATTTTCCTTCCACATCTTGAGGTTTGGAAATAGGAGAAAAAAATCACGACAGGGGACCAACTACTCTCCCAGTTTCGAGGCGACCTTTGCACAATAGCGCTAAATAACTAAATGCTAAATTCCTTTCAACAAGCAGCCGTTACGCCGCATGCAGTGTTGGCTGGCCGAGATGGGTTGCCAGGATAGGCTGTGTGGTCTGTCTATCTCTGTCTGTACGCCCCCCCCCTCCGGCCAGAGAGCGGCGACTCTCTAATACTCTAATACTGCCGTTGCGGCTTTTAGCTAAGCGGTGAGGCTCTGCCATAGTAGGCATTAAGAGTCCACGAGACAGACGATAAATTAGCGAAACATGCGGAGACAAAAGCTGCCCCTGTTGCTGCCCCTGCTGCCACCGCCGCTGCAGTTGAACGCCGCAGCGAAAAACCAAAAACACTCAGAGAGACTGTGGCGATGACGACACTGGTAGGGTCGCCGGTTAGGGCGACAGCAGACTCAACCAGCAGTAGTAGTATTAGTAGTGCAGTATTTTTAGCCGCTGCTACAGTGTAGTAGGAGGCCACTTTCAGGAGAAGCGTACAAAATGTCAATTCAAGTAGCTATTTCTGCTACATATTTCCTCTCTTTATATATATATATATATATATATATATATATATATATATATATATATATATATATATATATATATATATATATACATATATATATATATATATATATATATGTGAACGCGTCTAATCGGTACGGCGGAGTAGTGTGGTACCCCCATTCCGAACCTCGATAAAGGGGAGGGTGGGGGAGCTGCTGGCCTGTCTATTCGGGCTGGCGGGCACTCCCGTCAAAGGCTCGCGCGTATTAAATCGCGGGCGGCGGGAGTGTAAGTATTTCTCTCTTTTAGTATATATATATATATAATCATTATTTATTTATGTGTAGAAAGAGATACATTTGTGGTGTGAAAGCGTGTGCACAGCTTGCTCAGGGCATATATATAGTTGCAACCTAGCTATCCGCCACACATTTTCCTGGACACGCGTTTTATGGTTAGACGCACGATGAGGAAGGTGTGAGGAGGGAGCGGAAAAGAATAATAAATATTTATTATTTTACATCACCGTTAGGTATTGTTACAATTACATATTGTTCCTTCGGAAACACAACTAAGGCTGGATCGACTCGCCGTCAAGGAATGTCGAACTGCAAGGAAAGAGAGAAGAAACAAAAAGAAAAAATATTAAGAAGGAAAAGAAAAACAGCATGAATAACAAAAGAGGAACGTTAACAAGATAATGCGCTACAACATTAATTCAGTGGTTGTAGCCGGTGCTTGCTACCACCGCTGTGTCAATGTTTTGGCGGCGGCAGCATCAGTTCGTATAGCTTAACTAACGTGTCGTCTCTATTAGTATTATTTATATAAGTTCGTTATGTTAGCACTTTGGAGTGGACAATTGTCTCCGTGCGAACGTGTGATTACGGGTTCTCTAACCCAGGGTTAGCCCAGTTTAGCAATGTGCCCCGAACAGACGCTGAATTTCCTCGTTGGATGTCAAGCGACAGCCTCCGACGCAAGAATTCGGATGCTCTCGAGTCTTCTGTTGAAAGATTATTATTATTATTATTATTATTATTATTATTATTATTATTATTATTATTATTATTATTATTATTATTGTTAGTATTATTATCATCATTATCATTGTTATTATTACGTGTTAGACACTTAACGTGTAATTTTGCACGTCTTACTAGATCATCCGCCGTCTTTCTAGTTCGGTCACCGAGTGAATAGCTGGACATACTGCGACATGATATCTGTCACACAGACCTAAGCGCCTTGCATATCTGCCACGCCCCCCGAGGATCATCGTGGCCTGCCTACTCTTAAGTTTCGATAGATACTATGTCGATTTCCGTTAATTTCCTTCCCCCGGCCGCTTTATAGTGTAGGATTCAAACGTCCTTTTCGGTAAACCCCATTGTGACAGCAGTTTCTGTGCCATTAGAATCCCCCCTTCCCTCCAAGATATAACTTCTCTATTTTTACAAGAATTAGCCAATGCTAAAACTCGTTTCATGAAGGAAAATTTAACTGTATGCGGTAGTTGTAGCTCTATTTACCCTATGTTTTCCCACATGAATGTTATACAGAATATTGCTAGTGGTTCAACGCAGTCTTGATAGTACTTGCAGTGTTGACAGCACTTACAGGGTTTTATTGCTGCTGCAATTCGAATTGCTTTTACCACTCGTCTCGAAGAACGACGTTTTTTGCCAATCAATCGCCTCATCGAAACCGGACTGCTACTGTATTTTGTCAGTGAATGCTAAGTGTCAGTGAATGCCCAACCTCGTCCATTAAATAAATTGTCCTCTCTAAACCTTGTTGACCCCGAAAAGACTCCTGCTATAGATGACAATGTAATCTGCGTTCGTTCGAATATTTGCCCATTTCTGGGAGGCTAACATTCCAGAGATGAAGTATGAGCGCCCGAACAAGAAGTATATAGCCCCACAAACCCTTATTTATGTTAATATTGATATTTAGGCAGTAAATGCGATAAAAAAAGGTCCATTGTCGATTTTTATGTATTTATAAAACTGATGAATACTTCTGTGATATATTAATATAGAATATGATACGGAGTACATTACACACATATACATATATTAGTATAGAACATGATTTTGTATGAATGCATATATGCTTCCATACTCAATCACTATATATATATATATATATATATGTGTGTGTGTGATTGACTCAAAAACACACGTATATATATGTGTTTATTGACATATTGATATAGAACTACATATACATCAGAGTTTGTGCATATATATATATATATTCGAATTATGAATACTTCCCTCTCAGCAAGTGTTTTGAGTATGCCCGTCATTGACAGAAGTACTGTACGAATCAACATGTGTTGCATACATACAGACATGATATGCACAATTTTGTCACTGATAAGTCGGGTCTCGAATAATATTATTATTTGTCTTAAACAATCTTCTAACCAGAGATCTAAACGGACGGTACATGCCTACAGCTGCCTAAAAGCTGTGCTGGGGCGCAGCACGCCTGTAGTATATAGACTGCGCGAACGATATGCAAATGTGTTTACTTATAGTTTCTATATACAATCTAGTACGTCAGCGTGTACTAGTTTGCGGTGGCGTTTGAGTGCGTTTGTGTGGTGGGTGTTTTTGATTTTTGTGTTTATAGAGCTTTATTCGAAGGCTCTTGCGTGATTGCCATTCGAGAGACGGACAACGAGAAACTGAGATAAGCGATGATTATTGCGTTGACGCCACCGTATTCACAGTGGCGTCGTCCATGTCCATGAGCTCACTGCTTGAGAGGCGCGTCAGCGCAGTGACCTGCTATTGTCACGCAACTTTGCTAGGTAGTTCCATCACAAAGTGTCGACGAGATTTCGAGCTCAGGCAAAAAGGGCGGCTTACCTAGGTAGAGACAGAAAGAGGAATATTTTCACTAGATTCGGGATAACGGTAATATCGCCTTTAATCTAGGTGACGAAATGATGTAAACAATACATGCTGTTAGTTGGGTATTGGCACGGACAGAACGAGGAGGAGAGAAAAGGAAAGAGATTGAGTGAGAGAGAGAAGCGTTCAGCCGTGGACAACTAAGAAAGCGCAGTCATAAGATGCTGGTGGGCGGTTACCATTCGAATTGGCGTGCTTGTTTTAGCCGCATTAACCCCCAATGGGAAGCTCACAGCTAACTCGACAAAATCCACCACGCGGCCCTTGGTTCTAAGTAGATGATTATGCGTTTCTACATATATATATATATATATATATATATATATATATATATATATATATATATATATATATATATATATATATCTTATGTAATTGTTTTCGAATAGCAATCTTTCGGTCAGCAAATATCGCGTGCAGTGCACTGCTTGTACGCATACTCTGTGTGAGCTATTTAGTTAAGGTTTTGTTTTTAAATTGGAGATTCTCTCACTGGCTCTATTTCGTTGCTCTCTGTTTGTGCATAGGCGAGTGAAACGAAATTGACACGGTTTGATCGATAAAAGCAGACACCACGTCTATTAAGTCTGGTCTTTCGGCTGACTGGACAGATTATCAACAGCTCTCTAACTTAACACAGCTCGTGTTCCGTTGACGCCCGCACAGTATGTAATAAATTTGTGTTATTCAATGAGTTGAGATGTATTTTATCATAACATAACAGGCTATATATATATATATATATATATATATATATATATATAAATTTCTCATAGCCTTCAACCTGCACGTTCTCCATCGTTTTACTACTCAATTGTAGTAGTATTAGGCTGCTGCATGTCAAGAGAGATCTGTACAGTGAAGTAGAGATACGCATACACAGATCCTGATTAATGAAGTGCTGCTACACCGGGCCAAGACGACCACTGAACCCGGTTTTGTTTACTCTTTCGCACCCACCTATAAGCAGCAGACAGCGTCAAGCGTGCTGCAGACTGAGGCGGCGCATAGCGGTGAAGGTGCCTGTCACTTCATTTGCTTACGCTCGAGATACGAAGCGTTGAAGCTACTGACGCGTGGTGCCATCAGTTTATCTCTCTCTCGAGCGCGCCTTCGCCTTTTCGATTGGCAGCAGCTATTCGCTGTCTATATAGATATGTTTTATGCAAGTTTACTAATTTGTTTTTTTGTTTCGCGTAATAATAGCCAGGTGGCGGGTTTCTATTTATTGGCTAATTGCTGTCACTGATTATACAGGGTGTTCCTATTTGTGTGTCCAAAACGCTAGGGTATGGTCAAACTCGGTGAGAAAATCATTTTTGCCAATGGGTGGAAGCCGGGAAAACGTTTTGTTTAGGAGTGAGGATGAAATTTATAAAAGCAGTTATTCTGTCTTTTTTCTCCTACGTAGTTGTGCAAAATCTACGTTTGCGGGAGAACCAGTCAAGCACAAAGGAACCGATCATACCGGCGTGTTTGGCGGAAAATTCTGCACAATAAAAAAAAAGTATACATTACTAGCTTGCGTAGCAAAAAGCGAATAGCCAGATTAAGGAAAGTCATAAAAAGTCAAAATGTTACATTAACGCTTTTTTGTGCAACATCGTAATTTTTTCCATTACGACAAAAAATGCACGTCCAAAAGACTACTCTCAGGCAATAGCAGATTTAATGCCCACTACATTCGTACCAAAGTGATGGTGCTGCGTTACGTAGTTGCCAAGTAACTAAGCTTTTTCGACAGTCATATCGAAAGCGAAGGCATGCATACTTGCATAGGGTGTATGAGAAAGTTAGGTACATATTTTAAGGTTTGGTAGAACTCAGCAAGAGAATATTTTTTTCTAATGGAAAGAGGGGGCGGAAACGTCCTGGCAAAATGCTACGGTTCTGGATGTGAAAACTTCAACGTGAAACATAACAACTATGACTGTCGAAAAAGCTTAGTCACTTGGCAAATACGTAACGCAGCACCATCACTTTGGTACGAATGTAGTGGGCATTAAATCTGCTATTGCCTGAGAGTAGTCTTTTGGACGTGCATTTTTGGTTGTAATGGAAAAAATTACGATGTTGCACAAAAAAGCGTTAACATTTTGACTTTTTATGACTTTCCTTAATCTGGCTATACGCTTTTTGCTACGCAAGCTAGTAATGTATAATTTATTGTGCAGAATTTTCCGCCAAACACGCAGGTATGATCGGTTCCTTTGTGCGTTGACTGGTTCTCCCGCAAACGTAGATTTTGCACAACTATGTAAGAGAAAAAAGATAGAATAACTGCTTTTATAAATTTCATCCTCACGCCTAAACAAAACGTTTTCCTTGGCTTCCACCCATTGGCAAAAATGATTTTCTCACCGAGTTTGACCATACCCTAGCGTTTTGGACACACAAATAGGAACACCCTGTATATATATATATATACCTCTTTCGCCACAATTTGCAGCAGCCAATGAAGCGCTCCTATGTGTTTATCGTGTGCATTAGCTTTCCCCTTTTTCGGGATGATCTCAATCCTCTCAATGGATAAAGGCTATGTACGTAGTAATAGTAGAAGCCGAACTCTTTCAACATTGCTTTCTGCGGTAACTGCGATATTGGGCGCTTTCACATACTTGTCTGTACGCGGAAACTGTTGGAGCCTTTCTAACGCTCAGAGTTGATTATGTAACGTCAGCGTTGTGGTTGTAACTACCCACTCTACGGTGATGAGTAAGTAATAAATGAATAACGGTATCGTATCGACGAGTGGCTGTAAGGTGGACTTGCAGTGTCAGGTGTATGTATAATGCAATACGTGCTGTTCAAAGGTGAAATGGCGCAAGGGGGCTAAATCCCTACTGCTCCAGCCCCCCAGCGCAATAAAGGGACTCATACGTGAAACCTTAGATGTAATATGTAGACTAGACGTAATTTGTTGTAAATGTGAGCATGCAGGTTTTTAGAGCGTATTGCTCTTAAAAGTGTGTTGGAAATGACCGCAAATTCTATGGCAAATTTGCGATCATTTCCAACACACTTTTAAAAGTAATACGTTCTAAAAACCGCATGCTATATATATATATATATATATATATATATATATGCGCCGCTTCTTCGTGATATTCAGTGCGCCGCGGATCGATTGAGGTGTCTTTTGCAGCGAATTGACAAAATGTTCGTTTGTTTTCATTGCCTATTCAGTAGACACCTGAATGGAAATCTTGATTGGGATCCCAACGTGGTTGTTGTTGTCGCCGTCGGCTGCTTTCGCCACACCGCTAATAAATAGCTTTCGCAATAAATACCAGTGGACTCCGTGGCCTTGCTCATCTCAGAGAAACCTTAATTTACATAACCGCGTTAAATACATTTGTATATTATTTTGTACAGTTTTGTTTATTATTCTGTACAACTTTGTATATTATTTTGTACAATTTTGTATATTATTTTGTACAACTTTGTATATTATTTTGTTTATACAATTTTGTATACTATTTTGCACAAATTTGTATACTGTTTTGCACAATTTTGTATATTATTTTGTCTACTTATATATGTATAATCATTTTTAACCACTAATTGTTTTCGGATATGATATCTACGTTAAGTGTAATGTACCAAATCATCCGCACACATGAGCACGTTCACTTTCGGGCGTCTCTGCCGGAAAGCATTTTGTAGATCGGGACGCACCAGCACGCGAAGAACAGCGGCCTGACATTATCACCTTGTGCGTAACACGTGCTTTCTCTTCTTTTTGCTGAGAGCCCTTTATTTGTATATATATATATATATATATATATTTCGTATACGAGTTTTGGTGGTATCGAGTTACCACCGAGTCGCTCGAGATCACCGAGTCGAGACAGGCTATATCTAGCCGTGTCTAGCTAAATAATATATATATATATATATATATATATATATATATATATATATATATATATATATATATATATATATATAGCTATATATATATATAGCTTCGCTACATGCAGCGGCCTAGAACTGAACCCGACCAAGTGTGAAGTCCATATAAAAGGAATGGGCGCAAATGACACCCCTGTCATCCTGGATTTACTTCCGGGGTGCCGTATAGTTGGCGACGACCTAGATCTTCTTGGGGTGCCTTTATCCCCCGATAACCTCACCTCGACGATCGAGCGATGGAGAGAAAAACTCCAGGTCGGTCTCAACCGCCTCCCTCAGCTTGGCGCTCATAGGGGATTGTACCTTCTACGTTCGTGTTTCTCCGCTTCGAATCTGAACTACCTGTTCAGAGGTGTCAACTGTATAGCCTTTTCATCTCACTTGGAAGAACTAAATGTGAAGCAAGGCGACGCGTTGGAATCTCTACTTAATCTGCGGCTACGGGGCGACCCCTTAACCCAAGCATCACTACCGGTCGCAAGAGGCGGGTTGGGACTCCCCGAGGCAGTTTCCCTCTCAGTTGCGGCGCATATTGCCTCCCTGCATTCAGCGATCAGCGACATCGAGGCCATCCTAGACCCCCACGCTGTGGTGCATTTCCGATCTACGTTGGAAAAGACCCAAAATGAAGCCATCGCATTCTGCGGGGCTCTCCCGGAGACCCCTTCTCTTCAGTCTGCGTGGTCAGATTTGACACACGATCGTCGATGGAGCGACCTGTGGAGCCGAGCAACTTCCGACGCGGACAAAGCGAGGTTACAAGCCGTCTCCTCGCCGGGTGCAAGCGTATGGCTACACGCCCTCCCGAGTCCTCAACTGGGTACCCTTTTAGACGATGAATCTACACGAATATTAGTCGGTTTGAGAGTGGAAGCAGAACTGGTTTCCCCCCATCGCTGTGGTTGTGGTGACGAAGTCGACTCCCTAGGCCACCACGGTCTTTCTTGCGCCCAGAGTTCAGGCAGGATCGCACGCCACTCGGCCCTGAACGAGACGTTCTGCAGAGGATTACGGTTGGCAGGCTACCCATGTGTGCTGGAGCCCCCCGGCTTAGTCAGAGATGACGGAAAAAGGCCTGACGGAATGACTCTGACCCCATTCGATCGGGGCCAGATGCTGGTGTGGGACGCGACTGTTACCGACTCTTTAGCCCCTTCAATGGTCGGTACTGGCGCAGCCCGCCCTGGGCATGCGGTTGCCTTAGCGGAAACAGCCAAGTGCAGGAAGTACTCAAGCCTGGACTATCCCCACTTGTTCTCACCTCTAGCTTTTGAGACGTTAGGGGAACCAGGGTTGCTTACCAAAAAATTACTCAGAGACGTCGGGAGAAGATTGGTGGTTGCTACAGGAGACAAAAGAGCGGGGGAGTACTTACTGCAGCGCTTGTCGTTAGACGTTCAGAGGGGGAACGCCGCGTCGGTGAGAGGAACTTTGGCCAGGTGGACCAGCCCCATCTTGGACCTAGAGCCTTGAGTCGTTAGTTTTCAGTGCGTTATGTGACACATTGTGATAACAGACAACATGGACAAATAAATTTGCCGGCGGGCTATGTCGGTCCAAATATATATATATATATATATATATATTGGTTCCGTTATGCATCTCTGCGTTCTCTTTCGACGTCATTTTACATGGCGGGGAACTTTTGCAGACGTATTTATGCCGCCCCTTTTCCCTCGAGGACTTGTTTTGCAGTTAAGCCTTCAACGTCCCAGCCGCTAGTCGTTTTGCAGGTTAACTGAACGAAATCGTTTGTGCTCGCTCTGAGCTTGTTTGGGGGAGGATTTTCCTCCTCGAGACGCCGTTTTGGTGCCAATGATGTGTCACTTTGTTTAAAGCCAAGGCTTTTGGTTGCTATAGCGCAACATACACAAGCAGTGCATGGAACGCTTCGTCTCGTGCGTTGGGTGTGCGTACAGTGGATGTAGTCCCCTGACTGGGGAACAATGTTGAAATCGTCCAGGTTGGCCGTGGAAATCTCCATGTTCAGTTATACGTTGGAGCTCATGAAGAAGTCCATGTCGCCTCCTGGACGATTCATCCATGTTTGAATGTCTGGGATTAGATCCCGGACCCTGGCTCCGGGCTTCTGTTAGCCAGTCTACAGACTCTCCACCTTCTCCGCAACGTTGTGCGCTTTATGGAAAAGATACACGTCACGATGCGTTAGCCAATTAAACAACAAAGGAATACATTTCACAAACGATTGTACGGATGAATGTTATTTGCAGCTCGCTAAGTATGCAAGCAAGATACGCTACTAATCGTGACACAGAGCAGTTCGAGACGTAGTTGGAATTCTGTGTGGAATTATGGTTGCTGTTGTCAGCCTTTAGGCGTTTTGTCGATAACGTTGCATAACAGTGGTGGATGAGCGGTCGCTACTATACGCAATAGCTGTGTGTCTGGGTGCAGAGTTTACGATTGGTGCGAATCTAAATATTTACACACGTTCTGTTGCTGTTTTGTTTAATCGCAGGTGGCAATTTGATAAATTAATAAATAAATGTGATCAGTCACTGTTAAGTCACTGTTGAGTTAACTCTCTTAGGTCGCGTTCGCGGTGATCTAGTCGCGAATAAGTGTGATCACTTTGTGGTAACTCCCTTAAGTCGCACTTGACAAAGAGGAACACATCATGTCGTTGATTTATTTTTGACAGCTATACACAACAAGTCTACAAATCTCAGTAGAGATCGCTTCGAGTTGGGTACATCTCTGAAACAACGATTACGTGGCTTCCTCCATTTGTGTAATTCTTGTGGTGATAACATTTGTTCGTGTGGTAATTTGCGTGTTTGGCGACAAAGGATCACAGGACTTAAGTCGTACGGGGTTGGCTGTATATGCATATGAAATAATATTTAGTAACATATCGTTGAATAGCATCTGTCGCTGTTTCTGGAAAGAGCCAGGAAAAAGTATAGTATATAGCTAGTCAATCATTTGCCGACGGTTATACAGGATAGATCGATTAGCTCGTCGATCGAACTTAGGATCGTCCTGCCGTGTCCTGTATATATCCTGCGCCGTGTTGTGAGTTTGGTGTGAATGCAGTCGAATTAAGACATTTCCGAAAGGAGAATGCCCGTCTTTTACTCGGTATGACCATTGGTGCAAAGTCCGTGCGGTTGAATGTGCCTTCCCGGTACGCAGAAGCGATGCTTGTCATTGTTAGTTAGAACGCCGGTAATGCACACATTCATTTATCGCCATACGCAGGACAAAAAAATATGACAAATCGCTTTGCAATGTACACGTTCTTATAAGTAAATACTTACGTTGATGAAAAACCCATAGTCATCTCGTTTTATATATATATATATATATATATATATATATATATATATATGCGGATTGAAATGTTCTGATACAGGTTTATAAAAACTAAATACTTAGTTATTCTTTCAAAGTGTTTTTGGTCTCCTAAGATAGCTCCCGCCCGCTGCAATGCATTTGTGCCACCTTCTTTCCAACTCTCGGAAACATTTTTAAACGCGTCCTTCGGAATTGAGCTGAGTTGAGTTGCTTCTGTGAATTGTTTTCTAAATGTTGTCCTTTTAAATGTTTTATCCGCGGGAATGAAAAGTCGCACGAAGCCCGGCCCTGCGAGTATGGAGGTTGCGAAAATACAGAAAACGAATTTTTTAACTAAATCGCTTTAAGGTTCCATTCGGACATTTGCCGACGGACGGTCATCGAATGTTGAAACGTACTTTGCTGCGAGTGTTCTGACGAATAAATATCGCTCGAGGCTGTCACAACCGATCCATTAGATATCACAAATTCCTCAGCTACCTCTCTGATAATAACTCGGCGATTTTTTAGTACAATATCGTAAGCAGTCGGTAACATTCCACCACGTTGGAACATATGAATTGGTTTTTTCACGTAGCCGTATGCAGATTCCTTGCTCCTCCATTTTCGGCTCCTTAAAAGTCGTCAAACCACGTTTTCTCGACTTACTTTGGACCAAACTCAAACAAAGACATTTGACCTACGTGTAGCTGGATGGCTCTTCTGAGCTGAAAAAACTGGAAAACCTTGGCGGTGTCAGTTCCATTTTTAAAATTCAAAGTACTGATACTTGTCGATCCGCCCTCAATTATATATATATATATATATATATATATATATATATATATATATATATATATATATATGGCCGTTTTAAAAACAAGATGAGTATTGTGAAGATTTATTTTCTATTTAACAGTTCTGCTATTTTTTATCTAGTTTTTTTTGCAAGTGTTACTACTATCTAGAAATAGCAGTTTGCTAGATCTATGTGTTCGTCAACAAATCGTGTTGTCTGTTCTGTTCTGTGTTTCTTCTTCTGGCGAAAGAAAAGTACTGACCGAAGAACAACGAACGAATATATTCTTCTTCCGTGTGATCCTCGTCGGTGTGAAATGCGTCAGCATAGCGTCACCACACCGTAACATACACCTACAGATACACAGAAAACACACAAACGCGCGTCTATACACACACACAGATACGAACAGTTAGTTAAACGGGTTAGACATAATCCGTCGGTCAATGGCTACAACGAGGAAGTACCAAACGTGAGAGTCATTGTCGCTGCAGTTATGGATATAATTGTAGTAATAGGAGTTGTTGTATCAATTGCTTTTCTCCCCACTTTTATCATGCTCTTGAGGCTTTGTGCAGGCTCTGTGTGAAGCTCTAACGATACGGAAAAGCCAGAAGCTATGGTTGTGGAAGAGTGTTAGATTAGAGAGAGTGGAATTGTGAAGAAGTTAGATGCATTTGAGTGCGGACTTGATACGATAGTGCTTTCGTGTCGGACAATCGTTTACGGGCCTACTTCGCGTGTAAATGTGTAGATTTGTACTGACGGGTGTGGAATGTGGTGCTACCTCCTAATGAGGAACGGGAACTCATTCTAGTGCTGGGAGCTATGGGCTGTAGGAAAACAAATGCACTAACACCAACGACGAAGACGACGATAAAAGTTGACGACGATATTTAACATGTTACTACTACTTGTAACTACTACTACTATTACCACTCTTACTATCGTCATCGCTGTGGTGGCTCTGGTGATGTTCGTTATGGCCCCAGCCGCAGCAGCAGCAGCAGCACCAGCAGGGTAAAATGGGAAAGCGCTGTGTACATTGGGGTGGTGTTTCCTGGCACACACACACGTGACCACTAAGTAATGGTAAGTGACTCATCTCATAGTGGCGGATTGTTAGGCAAAGTAGTAGGTAAGGTAGGAGATTAGAATCACTTGCGTGAGGTCGCTAACCTAGCGGTAGCTCCCGTCAGGCTTCCTTGGTGGGCTCGGTTCATCGTCACCGGAGGGCCTCGCCGGACGACGAGAAGCTGTCGCCGGTCGCGCACTGCTGGCAAACTGCCGGCGACAACACTGACAATCTGGCTCAACTCCCATCTCAGTTCGATGGGAGGGCTTCCGTCGAAGATTCAACTCTTAACGTACTGAGCCACTGCTTGTCCGCTGTGCGCTCTTGGAGCTTATAAAGAAAGAGAGAGCGAAAGAGAGAGAGGGGGGGGATATCATCTTAAAGAGACAATAACTCAACATTTCGTCGAATCGTTGCGTTATTACGAACGGCCTTACTGAACGTGTCTAGTACTTGCTTACGACGCTTGCAAATGTCAAAATACAGCACAATGCTAGTCATTTTCTATAACAAAAGGGGCTCGCGATATCTCGCTATACGCCCACGTTATTTCCAGCGACATCTATGAGGCACATTTTGAGGCGTAACGTCTTCGAAGCATCGAAGCCGACCTACAATTTAGTCGAGCCCGGTGGGGTGGTGCATTCGCGTGCGCTTTGCGACCGGACGAGACACATAGGTGCACGGGTTCGATCCCCACCTTCGAAATTTGTATTTATGGGGTCCGTTTTACGAAGCAACGCAAAAGCAAATCCGTGGACGTTAAATGTTGGCTCAGAGTCAGCCCTAAAAGTTGTTAGACTTTGTTCTGATTCAAGTTAGGAGAATAGGGGGCCGGCGGAAGGTTCTTCACCATGTATATATACATGATGTGTATGTAAATATGATTATAATGGTACATCGATACTTTCACACATGATAAAATAACAGATGGCATGCATAGACATGCGCAAATGGCAAACATTTGCCAATTATTGTACGTTTGTGAAGTAGTAATACACCGACTCTCTATTGTACCGAAGCAGTAATACACTCACTGAGATTCTGATATGACGTTATATGATATATATAATATATATATTTTTTTTTTAATGCGCTGGCCGTTACTTCTAGTAGAATATTCCACGTGGGTGAGTTTTACTTTTTAGATTGCACTCCATTTTTATACGTTTGCCGACGAGTTTTTCATCGTCTTGATTACCCGTTTTCTGTATCTAGTCTCTTCGTGGAGAGACTAGATTTTTACTACTGTTATGGAAGTTAAACAATGTATTATTAGTCAGAACATTTTATGGACGATTGCAGTCATTTACTCAATTTCCCTCTTTCGATATATATATATATATATATATATATATATATACATATATATATATATATATACATATATTTATATATATCAGTGCTCCTCAATTACTGGCGGCCAGCTGCATCCGTCATTCGAGACAATACAGCGATGGGAGTATGGGCGCATCGTCGTCAACATCCGTGCACACCGAGTAAAGCAGGTCACGGCAAAGCGACGGCGGCGGCATCGGCAGCGGTTTACTGTCGTTGCGCGAAGTCTATCTATCGTCTGCGTGCAATCATCAACGGTTAAATAACGGCTATGTACGCGAGTAAATCGATCGTTGGCGCATTCAGCTTATGTTAGAGGATCGGGTGTTGTTGGGTATGCTGGGGCTTCGGTTTTCTAGTCCAACAAAGTCGCGGAGGACAGAGGTACGCACACGCTAGGAAGGTAGCTGAGTTGAGCTGTAATGCAACAAACGTGTGCACCATGCTGCAAATTGGATGAGAGTTCTTGCAAGATGCTCTACAATATCTGCAGAAACGTGCAGGCGTCACGTTTTCCAATCCCGCCTCAGTGCAGAAGTGGTGGTGATGTGTATCGCCATGTGAGCGGAGACGATGAAGTATAGGCGAGAATCATCGTTGCAAGTGTTCAGTGGGATAAAACGGTGCGCACTGACGACAAGTTTCAGGTCAGAAAGACAAGTTACAGGTCAGGCTTGTCGGCCCAAAAAAGGCTACGAATAAGCGCTAACCGGAGGAAGTTCGAAAGGCTTACACTGCTTTTGATTGAGAGCTTTACGTGTTCTAAAGCGAGCGGGTGAGTTTGGATGTGTCAGTTGCTCATAACTTCAACATCTAAGCTCCGATTTCCTAGTGCTGCGTTGGTTTAGGCCTTTACATAGATTATTCTCAGGACCTTAGGTCATGTCCGAATGCGTTGTGTGGTTGTGCAGGCGGTTATTTTGTCATGGCTCTTCTTATAATATATATATATATATATATATATATATATATTAATATCCAAATTACTCTATAACTCTACACACTCGTTCAACTAGCCACAGTGTTGGCGGAAAGTTATAAGCAACAGTCAAGTAGAACTCATAGAAGTGTAGTGCCGCTACTACGGTACAAATATGTATGTCGAATTTGTTTCCGTTTACCGTGGGATCTGGATCATGGCCCACGACAGATTCACTGGAACTGCTACTCCGCCACTCTATCAAATGTTCAATGTGGCTCTAAGACACAGCACGCTAACTTGTTAACCGCGCAGATCATTTGAGGTTGGCTGAGAGTCCTTAAGCAAATCATAGACACATGACTACCAATCAGTCAAGTCAATCGCTGCCGGTCGAGGTAGCGCTTGATTTGGCTTGATTCAGTGATGACAGACTTGCCTGGTTTAGTTATTGATCCTAATAATTTCTGCTAGATTGTTGCTATCGCGGATATCGCACGGATGTCGGTGGCTGGCGACAATTTCACCACACCACACGGTGCATTCCCGTGCGCCCCTGTCACTTCCAAAAATAGTATTCGTTACGCCCGAGCGCCATCTGCTATTATATGTGTATTTGCTTACGCGGGGCCGGCCTTTACGTTGGCTTTGGTTGATATTGCCGTGACGGCGAACAACAACCTACCGTAACGTGTAGGCTACCATAGTCTATACAAGGAGTGCGAGACGAGTGCATGGGGATAGCATCCACGTCAGTTCAGCGCTCTAGGAGCTCTCGCATCAGCGAAACCAACGACCTCGTTGTCTCGACCGATGCGCTCTTGTCTGCTGTTGTTGATCGCTTCAGGGTCAGTTGGGAGCGTTTGATGAGCTTTTGATTCGAGTGAGAAGTTGATTCTCTCTAAGTCAGGTTTTAATTCGAGTGAGAAGTTGATCTTCTTTAAGATCGACTTTTGAGGTTTTGATTTGAGTGAGAAGCTGATCGCTCGAATGAAAAAGAAATGGAAAAGAAAATACCGTTAACTTGGGCAAGTCTAAGATGTCCGTAACGCTGCCGTCGTTTTGGTTTTCGTTGCTATTGGTTCAGATCGGGGTCAATGCGTGATGACTCCGCGCGATGTTGGTGGCCGTGACTGCGACAAAGGAGATCGAACGAATTACAAGGTTGGCCACTCTGCGGTGGCTAATTTTACTTGATTTAAATTTCAAGCTGATGTGAACGATATGAAATCGATATTGTGGGCTCGTTGCCTTTTGTGCCAATCTTTGAATAAAAATAATAACAGGTACATTTATATGCGCACGGATTTTTTGGAAAGTATCTTGCAAGTGAGCCAGAACATTATATATTGTCGTCCATGGTTATCAACAGGCTGCATACGTCTCCTATGTTAGAAACAATAGCACATTTTGCAAGGGGCCGAAGGTTACTAGAAGAGACTCTCTAGGATCCAAGGGTGGTTAGCATCACTGGGAATACAGCCGACTAAAGTGCTCTATTCTCAGTAATGCTAACCACCGTTACCAGTGGCGTCGTCGATGCCAGCATATCTCGTCGTAGATTTTTTTCCTCGTGAGTCCTTTTTCCGGTGCTTCGTGTGTAGACCAGACCTGGGACATCGATGCCACTAGCGCGGGGCGACTCGGGGTGGCAATATCGGGATGGCCTCAGTTTTTTTTTATACCAATAGGAGTGCGTGTACCTTAGAGTCGTGCTGGAGCTCCAGGTTGAGCAACTGTTCCACCACGGTCATGGCAATGTCGTAGAATTCGCGCAGTTTATCGGTTCAGTCGCCTAGGTGCACTTCTCTTAATATGTAAGTTAGCTTTGAGGTTGACAAGGGAAAACGGAGCACAAAGACGACGTTATTCGAGTCAATTCGTTTTAGTCGGTAGCCGATGCATGCCGAATATTAGCGAGCCAATTATCCAGGACACCCGGAACACCCTAGAAGAATAATGACACTCCTACTAATATACTCCCAGTCTCATATTCGAGATTTCTATGAACAACTTTAGAGACGTACCACAGGGAACCGCCGAGGACATTTTCGTCTAGGTGGAATAATTTCAGTAAACATTTTAGCGATGCGGCCATATTATAAACCTCTAGGCAGAATAAGAGCGGTCCTAACAAATCGCTTTGCACTGGATTGTTCTGTGACAGTTGTCGTCTGCTAATCTCACCCCCACAATCCGGGCATGTATATATATATATATACAACCTGGAACTTTTATCAGTTCACATCCGTCAGACTGTCAAAGGCCTTACAAAACATGACATTTTAGGCCCTACTGTGGCTGGCCGCCGACTCAACTGCATTCTGCAAGCAGCAACAATATTCTAAACCGCTAGGCAGGATAAGAGAGGTCCTAACAAATCGCTTTGCACTGGACTGTTCTGTGACAGCCGTCGTCTGCTAAACTTGCCCCCACAATTCGGATGTATATATATATATATTTTTTTTTTATACGTATATGTACAACCTGAAACTTTTATCAGTTCACATTCGTCTGATTGTCAAAGGCCTTAGAAAACATGTCACTTTAGGCCCTACCTAGTGGCTGTCCGCTGACTCAACTGCATTCTGCAAGCAGCAACAAGACTTGACAAGCATCATTAACAGCACCCGTTTGTTGGGGCTGATTTAATCAGCTGTTGTATTGCCGCCGCCGCTGCTGCTTCTCCTTCTCATCCTGTTGTTGCAATTTCTACCTGTACAACACAACGCTGAACAGCTTTGACGCACAGCGAGTCTGGCTCGTGGTCTCCGTGGTTTTCGGCCGCCCACCACGGCCGCCTATCCGTCCGGTCGTCTGTGCTTGCGCTGCCTGCGATTGATTCAAAAAAGGCAGCGCCGGGGCTTGACGAGAGATTTTGAATCACGTTGGAGTTTGGCGGGCGGAGGCAAACGCCCGTTTTGACAGACACATTTGGGCCGCGCCTCGGCGTGACTCCGAAGTCACAGTGAGGGCGTAGCAAAGCGGATTGCCTATTGATGATGCATTGTCTGTATGTCTGTCTGTTTGCTTATTTGTTTGTTTGTTTGTGACCTAGAGCGCTCCAGTGGCGAACAGCACGTCGTCACACATTGCAGACACACGCACGTTAAAACTCGACGTTAAACAACACACGCACACACTAACGCAAAATCGTACAGTCGTACAGCGGACGGGGAATCACCGTTATATGTTAGACATTAGACGGTCTTTATGCCACAATGGTGGCTCAAAAAGGGCTTTGCAGCTACAGCAGTAGGGTCTCAGAACGAAAATGCCTAGAGATGTCAGTCGTGTAAATCTTGAAACTCAACAGACTTGCTTGGTCAGAGCGTCCTATTAGTTTGTAATGTACTTTATTTTCCGCAGAAGACGGCACAGACCCATCACACAGATGGGATAGGATGCGAGGATTTAGGTTGCACGTTTCTCTCATGGCGAACTATCACGTTTTACGCCCTATTGACCTGTTGCGAGGGGTGTTGAAGGGGTGCGTCGGAAAACTAGATTGAGAGAGTTCAGCTGTGTCATAAAGAACGAGTAAACGCGAGATGTGTATGTACGAGGGGAGAGGGAGAGAAGCAAATACGTAAAACAAATTGAAATTGAAATTGCTGTATAGCAAGCATATTGTAGATAATGCGCTATTCGTGTCTCGTCATAGCTTAACAAACTACCATTACTACTATGTGGTTAGCGACTGTGGCACAAGAGGTCGCGGGTTCGGCCCGCGTGACACATCTGCTTTAAAGCGAGCCTTCTGAATATTTCCAAACTTTATTAGACATGATATTATAATATAAAAGATACGAATATTTATTGATTACAAAAACATATTAAATTATTTTTAAAAAAAGCAAATTCCTTACAAGGCAATTTGGTAAAGAGCTTGCTTTTAATTCTAGACTATTCTCCGTCATCAAACAGGCTTAGAATCACCGCGAGGCATATCTTCAATGCATCACGAGACTGGTTGCCGTTGATATATTTAGGTTCCTGTCCCCCAACAGTCGTTGCGGCAGCATCGACAACCGCTAACGCTCAGTGGAATGGTTTATCATCTGTTTTCAATGACCATTGCTCAAAGAAAATTCGACCAAAACGGGAATCAAACCGGCGACACCCTAATAGATGATAACCATGACTAGCGTACTTGTCCCCTTGACTACGCCGCTACCTATATTACTACGTACTTTTTCGGGCTGACCTTCAGCCAACATTTAACATCCACGGGCGTGCTTTTGCATTGCTTTGTAAGACGGAGCTCATAAATACCAAATGTGCAACTGTGGGGATCGAACCCGTGCTGCGCCCACTTGTTTCCTCTGGTCGCGAGTTGCACACGAATGCATCATGCCACCAGGCTTGACCGCTATAACTTCTAGTTACACTGTATGGGTGCAACGTGTACGCAATCCGCCTCTCCGGTACCTCGGAGGCATAAATGCTAACTTCTCGTGTGTCCGTCCTCCGAGGTGAGCGAGCCTCGGACGAACAGATGTGAAGGGATTCCGAAAGATCCCCAGCCCAGTTATTAGTTGGTTAGTTAATAGTTAATTAGTTAATGAGTTAATAGTTAATAGTTAATTAGTTAATTACTTAATAGCTGGCAGTACAGTCCACACCGCCTGGTGACCACACTGTTTTTTTATTTTTGTTGTTGTTGTTGTTGCTGCTGCTGCTAAACCGTTGACTACCACGCGTCCACGCCGCTCGTGTTGACATACAGCAACCTGCGGACCTTCGACCTGCTCTTCGATTGGATTAATGGATCGACGTGATGAGTGGCCATGGATCGATGCTGTAGCTGTAACAGCCGATGTTACCGCATCGGCTTCGCTTCATCGTCGCTACACGACTGACTCTCGACAGTGGTCTGACAGCGGTGCTCGGCGATGGCGGAATTGCGCTTGACGTGTTTCTCCTGTCGGCACGCACTTTGTGTCGTAATAGAGCGACAACGCCGATTTGGGAATCCTCATTGCTTGTTGCTGGCATTTCCGGAAGCCCTGGTCCTGCCACGCTGCCGGGAGGACAGGAGGGATGGAACATCTAGTTGCTAGTAGTAGAGTGTTGCTCTTGTTTTGTGATCGGCGTTGTTGTTGCTGTTGCTGTTGTTGTTGTGGCTATTGGTGACAGCAGACGAGCTTTCGGTCGACCCAAATGGCAGCAGCAATCAATCATCAATCTGCAGACATCAATGCCGACCATGGCGAAAATCGATATCACAACACTCGCTGCAACACAACTCGCTATTGACTTGGTGTCTTCCGCACTGTGTGTTGCTATTCATTATTCGTCGATTATTACTACGGCTACTACTACTACTACATTACTACCACTACTACTACGATGACCTGCTGCGACGACCTCGATGCTCTGGGTATTGAGGGTATCTTGTTTAACGATTGTCGTCGCCACTGTAGTTATTGTTCTTATGCTGCTGTTGCTGCTGCTGCTGTTGTTGTTGCCGTTGATACTCTGGTACTGGTGATGAAATGCTGGCTGTTGCGGTGCAAATAGAGAACAATGTTAGTGTTCTGTTGTTGTTGTTGCTGCCACAACTGCTACTAATAAGGAATGGCTACTAATAGTATTTACGCTGCTGTCGACTCTTCACGGTCGTGCCACGACCATGTCACGGCCGTACCAGGACCGTATCATCTTCTTGAGTTAGCTAGGCTCGGTTTGTGCGCCATACAAACAATGCCCACCTCAACCCGGCCGCACACGTTTTAGCTGTTGTTGGTATTGTTGCTGCTGCTGCTGCTGCTAACCGGTGCCAGTGGAACACGCATCGGTTGCTCAGCTGGAGAGATATTTTTACCACATGTATGAAGCAGGTTCTCTGTCTTCTTCGGGCGGCAAAGAGTCCTTTCATAAACTTGCCTAGAATTAAAAACATTTGTTACGGAGGTTGTTTTAATTCTAGAGTATCCTCCGTCCCCTACGGGCTTGGAACTTAACTTAAGGTATATCTTCTATGCACTGAGGGCCGGACATGTTAAGATATCTAGGGGGTTTCCCCAACAGTCCTAGTGGCAGCATGGCCGCTGACTCTCAGCGGTATGGTTTATCATATATTGTCAATGAGCATCACTCAAAGAAAATTCGATCAACAACGGGAATCGAACCGGCGACACCCCGGTAGATGACAACCATGACTAGCGCACTAGTCCCCTAGACGACGCCGCCACTTGATATACTTGCCTGCCGGCTGTGGACCGATCGCCAGTGGAAACAATCCCAGTCGGACAGAGGTCGCCGATAACCGAACCATTCACCAAGCACACTTTGCAGGACTGACAGGGAAAGAAGATTGCCGAAGCCGAGATTGTACACCTTAACAGCTGTAATCCTCGGCGCATTTGGTAGGGAGCGGCATGCTCTAGCCGTCACGTATACACAAGATATATGGTGCACGGGTGCCACCTTGTGTGCCCCACTTTAGGTTTTTGTTAGCCACGTAAGCAGTGCTGATGCCGGTTGCGCCAATTATCACGCACTGAACTGTCAGACGCCTTAGCAAAATCCCTGCGCTATTTCTCAACGTGAGACTGACGCTAGCGTCGCATAGTGCATAGCGTCGCTAGGCCGTCTTTTGTTCTCTCTATTTATATATATATATGCCTTGGAAAATGCAACTGCGCTGTGAAATAAATGATGTGAATAACGTTATTTTTACTTAGTAACTTGAACTCAATTTATAAATGTTAAGAATGATCGCGTCGAATCGGCCGGACATGTTGACATTATTTAGGGTTTCCTCGACCCCAACATTTGTTGTGGCAGTGTGGCCGCTGACTCTCAGCCAGCGGTAGAGTTTATCACCTATTGTGAGTATCATCTATTGTACTCAGTGAGAATCGCTCACCGAAAATTCGATCAACAACGGGGCTCGAACCGGCAAGACACGCCCGTCCCGGCAGATGACAACAACCATGACCAGTGCATTAGCCCTCTCTTACCTCTAGGCCACGCCGTTATATACTTCTGCTATATAGTAGAATGCAAGCTATTTATACAGGTAGTTCATCAGTTTTATCGGCGAGAGGAAGGTGTGGTTATCAGAGCATAATTAGTATCATAATTTGTGTCATCCTTCCTGATTGATAGGTAGTTTGTTTAACTCAATTTGCAACTCTGGAAAAAAATCGCTTCAAAAGGGGCGAAATACAATGCAGGACAGCTTGGGGGATTGAACACGTAACAGTCACAATGCGCGCCCACTTGGCACATTGACTTAGTTAATCCATTGTGATACGTGTAACATATACATAATGTATTGTACGAAAAATAAATTTGACCTATATGTAAAGCAATTGTAATATATATATATATATATATATATATATATATATATATATATATATATATATATATATATATATATATACAATGACCGCTAATAATCACATGTGCGTACACGCGTTGGCGACTTTACATGCGCTTAGGCCTACCATAACGACGAGATGTACGACGCCATTGATGTGTGCTTCCTTAACGAGTTCGTATCTACTTATTTGGCTAACAAAGGAAAGGCGCAGTGTGCGAGGCCCAGCAAGTCACCACACATCCACAAATATGCGTTGGTTAGTCGCGATGTTACGATGAGCTATTAAGCCAAATAAGGCGTGGTCTGTTTAAACAGCATGTAGTGATTAAAAATGAACCGGGCTTAAAGTTCGTGTTGAGGATGTTTGATCCCGAGACCAGGGGGGCTGCCTTAATCATGCCATCGAGCAGGTCATTATCGTTAGTACAAACGTACTGTTTGTACTACTAGCCTTTGCTAGCTGTGGGCCAGTGTATTAATTGGACGTAGTTTCGACGCGAATTCGATGCTTATATACACAGCTATTTAGATGATTAGATTGCTAATAAGTATTTGGTGATCTACAACGAGATTTAAAACACCAGGCCCAATCGTCGAATTTTTTCGCCAGCTTTCAGGGTTTTTGTAATTTAGCAAGTTGGCCAAATGCGGATAATTGGGGTACTTTTTTAATAAAATTTGGCTCCTCTTTTCCTGCGTTCCAGTGAAAGATCTGTATCTTGATTGGCTTGTGATCGACATCGTTGGCCTGTTTTAGGACAACACCAGCAGCAGTGTCATAGATCGTTAAGTAACAAACTAACTGTTTAAGGAGGTGAACGTCTGCCCACTTGTGGCTATTGATGCTAACAAGAATGGACGCAAACGTTGTAATTATTTGTTTACGATGTAGATATACAGCTGGATGAGTGGGCAATTGCATGTTCTATGTTCCACCACCACTACCATCACGAGGAAGACGTGCGCGTAGGTCTGCTGTTGTCGTCACCGCAGTATCGGTGGCCCTTCTGTAGGTGATACCGACCAGTTTTAGGTGGGTTAGATTTATTTAATTAAACCGGGTAGAACAAGTGTCAGTAGGGATTTAGGCCTCGGAGACTGTCTGATGTCAGGCGATGGACTTCTTGCTGCCTTTACTGTTGTGGCTGTTGTTGTTGTTGTTACTATTGTTGCCGTTTCTGCTGCTGTTGTTGTTTTTGTTGCTGCTGCTGCTGCTAATATGTCTCGTGTCTCACTATAGATAGCTTTGATGCTTCTTAGTGTAATATGGATCTATTTTTGGGCCAACCGGCGATGGCACGTCTGTCTGCCCGTCTGCTCGTAGAGTGCTCAATTTTCACCGTTTTCCTATTTGCTCCTTTTTCATCTTCCTCCCCTTCTTTCTTCGTTTTCGGGGCTTGCGTCTTTTCCTCTTTCTATCCATCTGTTCGTCGTTCTGTTTCGGCTACGGCGATTATAGTAGTATGACAACGGTGGCGGCATCTACTAATTCTTCTATTGGTCTTCTTTCGGTTATGTGTGACCCGGTGACTCGGTGACTGTGACTAGTCGGTGCTTCTATGTGCGCGTATTTAGATTTGTGTCTATCTACTGTGTGGTGTATCTGCGTCTGTCTGTCTGTGTGTGTGTGTGCGTGCGTGTATGTGGTGCATTAGCTGGGCGAGCGGGGAAAGAAGAGAAAGAAAGTGTTCCCTCATTTTCTTTTGCGTTCGCCGGATGGTCGGGTTCGTAGTGGTGGTTGTGGTGGCGGTGGTGGTGGTGGTGGTGAAGGAATGCCTATGCGTCGACGACACTACTCTCTTTACCGACAGGACAGACTCGAGACGAGAGGTCATCCGTGACCCGGTAGACGGCGTGACCGACCCAAGTCGACGCTTAAGATAGGTAACCACACCAGCGCTTGTGAGTCGCTTTGTGTTAATACGGAGGGACGGTCCATGTACTCGGAGGGTCCATTTATTTGGTCATTCGACCGTTTCGCGTTCGTTGCTCGTTGAGCAGTAGCCCGTCGCTGCTGGCCAGCTGAACTAGCTAATATCATAGTCGAATTGCTAGTAGATGGGCTAACGTTGCCTACTATCGGGGTGACTACGGGAACGCCGGTTGTCTAAACCAACCCCGCGTACAAACAACGTATCTAAGGTTATATAAGGACTCCAGCTGATGGGCGCACCTGACTCTCAGAGAGAGACAAGGTCTTCGGATTGCGTCGAGCCCGGTGGCGTGGAGGGTGCATTCGCCTGCGCCTCGCGACCGGAGAACCCACATAGGTGCGAGCGTTCGGGCCCCACCGTTGCACATTTGTTTTTATGGGAGCCCGTCTATGAAGCAATGCGAAAAGCAGTTTCGTGGACGTTACATCTTGGCTAAGGTTTACCTCGAAAAGTGGTTATAAGGTCGTCGGATTGTAAGAGTTTAAAGGGGCCGCTCTTGCCCTTTGGAGGCGAGTACGGCTCAATGCCAAATCTCGACGTGTCTCTCTTTCTCAGTGCTTCAGTGGCTTGCATATCTTCACCTGAGAGTGGGTGCTAATAAAGCAATAATTTAAATTCTAGAGCTACATAGTCCTTGCATGAATTAATTGCCGTCGAATTCAATCCTCTTTGCAATTGTGCCGCATTTTGTTCACTCTTGGTCCAGATCCAAACCTGAATTTGTTTAATGCTTAACAGCTCTGTTTGGTTGAAACTAACTAAATAGTTACGTCGTACGTGGCGTTATGTACGTACTGATTGCTCTTAGCGAGAAGTTATAGTTAGCACTTGACATTCCTTAACTTTGTTCCAATCGCAGGTTGGTCGAGGCTGTATGCGATCATTCGATGGCGTAAGTTAGACTAACAGAACCCTCAGTAATTTCATAATTAAACGCCAAGCTTTCCTTAATACAAACCAATAAATCCCATACTTCTAGAATTTCCTTTGTATCAGCTTGAGTCTCAGGTGTGTGTGTGTGTTTGCTGCACGCAAACAGGACTGACCTAGATTAAACTGAAACCTCTATTTCTTGGATACATTCCGAGGTCCAGTCAGCACGCGTCTGAGTCACTTGGTTCTTGCTGTGTAACATGCATACACGAAAATATCGTATACACATATAATATAGCCGAATGTTGTTTTTGTTGTGTTGTTGTTGTTGTTGTTGCTGCTGCTGCTGCTGCTGTTAGCTCCTACAAGCTTACCATAACAAGTTCTACATACTCATCGTGTACAGCTTTACGCAGCTTAACCGTCGAGGAACATTCCGAGAGAATACGACTAATAAGTCTGTCGTTAGCTAGTCGATGCAGCATTGGTGAGAGTGTAACTATACAATTCTGTGCGGACCCTGCTCTGGTCCGTCGATCGAATGCGGTTCCCAATTTGCCCATTGAGCAGAAGCTAATTCCCACCCGCTTATACCGCCCAACCAACCCTCCATCATATAGGATTTTTACAAATCGTTGCCTCTACCGCCTCCGTCGTAGTGTAGACAACGCTGCTCCGGCCGCTGGCCACTTTCATTAGCGAGCCGCCCATACTATGATAGCGTGGCCGAACGCGTGCTTGCCTGCTCTCTCAGTCATCATACTAATAAGCGACGGGGCCTATACACCGTGTCGTTGTCGTTTGTCGCTCGCAACAGTGCACAGACATGTGCCGATGTGTGCTTTTGGCTGTGCTCGATGCGTGTCTATTTGTCTTACTCTGTGCGTATGTGTTCCTGGCTTCTTTCAGCGAGGCTGAGACGTGGCTTGGGCCCGCGTGGGGCGAGGAGAAGAGGCGCCGTGAGTAGGCCACCGGGGGCCGAGGACGTCGGTCGACCGAACGCGTGTCCAGCTGGGCCAGCCGAACAACAACAACAATAACAAGCAGCAGCAGCAAGCAGAACAGCCACGGTCACCAGCAACAACAACACACAATAGCAGCAACAATACGCTAGCAAGGACAGGAGCACCAGCAACAACAACAACAACACCAGAAGCCAGCACCTGCAACAGCCGGCACACAAGCAGTGGGCGACCGCAACGACTTTGGACGCAACGACCATACGGACGTCGCAACTGGACACAGCGACGCCCACGCCGGTAGTCTTAGCAGCAGCGGCGGCGGCGACGGCGACATTACGAGTGCTGCTAATTTACTGGTACCACCACCATCACCACCATCATCATCACCACAACAACAACAGCAACAACAACAACAACGAGAACAACATCTGCTGCTGCTGTTGTTGTTGCCGCCACTGCTGGTGCTGGTGCTGTTGGTGTACTGTGTGACTGGGGCTCTGACCACCGCAGCTCTGGGGTTCTCGAGTAGCAACGTAGGGCGGAGGGCTCACGATCCCTCACGACGGCTTGGCGCAGGTGAGCGACGAAACGCCACCCGCCTGGAGGATGGTCAACGCCCTCGTCGTGTCCGTCCTCTTCCGGATCGGACTGCCCCTTGTCATACTTGCCGGTAGGTAATCAACGACGACGACGACGACGGAGATGATGATGATGATGATGATAGTGATGATTATCCCCCTTCCCCTCCAACAACTATAGCAGCGTCGACATATCCCTTGGTTATCGCTGATGACACACCTCATGTATATGTGTATATATACATGTGTATATATATATATACACACACATATATATATAAATGTGTATATATATATATATATATACACATATGTATATATATATATACACATATGTATATATATGAGTTAATTCACAACATGGAAGTCCGAGCGCAAGTCCTGGCACTCGCGGGTATTGGCACGACACTGTCGAGCTTGTTTGCCCCCCTCCCCCTTCCCCAAAAGAGCATATAGTTCTAGTAGTAGATACAGATATCAAGTTCTTATCTTTAGGTACCAGTTGTTACAAAGTGCGATCATCTGAATCTCTCCCGTACTCGACTAAATCACAGCACCATGGCGTCACGTGGCAAAAGTCGTATTAAGTGTCAATCTAGGTAAATTGAACTAAATGTGACGACGTGACAGAGAAAAACAGAACGTGACCACGTAAGTTTATACTCACAGGTAGAACCAGTTTGTAAAGTTCGGATGCAGTATCGCAGCTTTGCATAGACAGCGGAGAAGCCATTATGATTACATTAATAGACGCTTAGTGTCCATAAAACGATATGCGGACAGATAAACAAATCTTATCGGCTTGGTATTTGTGTATTAAGTTGAAACAACCTATTACCTGCGCGTCTGTTACCTATGGGCGTTGTTGAGCCTGGTGGCGTGGTGTATTCGCGTGCGCCTTGCAATCGGACAAGACACAAAGATGCACGGGTTTGATTCCCATCGCTGCACCTTTGTATGTATGGGGTCCGTTTTACGAAGTAATGCGAATGCCAATCCGTTGACGGATCATGCAATTATTAACGGATTCATTAACGTTAAAGATTGGCTGGGAGGCAGCCCGAAAAAGTTACGTATCTATGGGCTTTGGATAGATCCTGAAGGTTTCTACATTTCCTTGTTAGAATTTAGTCGGCGAGCCCAAATAGTCTCGCGAGATCAACACTGCTTTGTCCTACTATTGTTTTTGTAGGAGTGTTTAACATGTTCTAGAAGTTCTTCTAGTGACAAAATGCAATGCGCGTACTGGCCACGATGAGCATTGCGACACCCAGAATGCAGATCGTGTAAAAATGTATGCGCTCATCTACCATAGCGATTACAGGATATTCACAGTTAACAGAGATCATACGGTTTGTTCTACAAACGAATATAGTTAACTTTCCGAACTTATATTCATATGGTAGCGTATGTATCCACTATATCACGTGAGGCATGGATTGGAAACGGTCAATCATGCGACTCTGAATATCTGTACCACGGTTCTACAAGATAAAGGCAAACCTATTACCGTGGTTTGTTAAAACGTTTATTTATTATTATCATGTGCCACGATTTGGGCTGTAATGTCGTTTTACCTAGATCGCGTAGCGCAGTGGCCAGCAAATATTCAGTCAAACTCTGCGTACGTGGTACTGGGCTGTGGGATTCTTAGAAGGGTTGGTTCCGTTCATGTCTTACGGTCATTTATACGGAACATGAGTAACTAGCAAATGCTGTTATGTGCAATTGACACACTTTAGTACTGCTAGGAGGCGTGGCAGTGCCACGCCAAGCATGAAGAGATTAAGCTTCCAAGCAAGCCAATTTCTCTGTTATTGACTCGAGCGTACGGATTTGTCTAACTAAGCTTGTAACGCAACAGCAGGTTCCATAAACAAGCTCGGCATAGAAATCCCATTCTAAGGAAGCAGCAACAGGCTTGTCCCAGGTCTGACTCATGAATCCTGTTTTGTAGAGAACCAAGTCTGGATAACCAATGTAGCTGATTGGGAAAGTGTTACTTGTGTTGCGCTCATGTTGCTCCTAATCCATGGGCGTCAATAAATTAGATATGAAGGTTACGGCAAAAACCAAACTAAAAATGTGTGGATAACCAAGTGGGTCATCGACTCGGCCTATCGGCCCCGTTGCCAAAAAAGCTGGGTACCACATGCTGACAGGCGCGGAACTAGACACAACCTCCGAGACAACAGCAGTAAGCGAAGCTCTGATCCTATATAAAAATATAAAGCTGCCAATCGTTTAATAAATTTAAAAAAAACATATATATATATATATATATATATAAGACTCTACCCCCCTACCCCCTGTTTGTTGGTGCATCGCGTGGTAGTAATATTTTTAATTCAGCTTACTCAAAGATAACTAAGAAGAATATTTTAAATCAATTTTGTGGCCAAATCGTGCAAACTATATATATATATATATATATATTTAAGATGCCCATCTCCTAGGCAATTTTTAATGGGCTGCTGAGACGGCGTATTACGACGATCGCTGCGTAACACACGCAGCGTAGTAGAAACTATTCAATGGTGTCTCACGGAAAGCACCGGCATCCCGCTCGACCCAAATATGAGCAAAACCACCGAACCACAACAATCAGGCGTCACAAGAAAGACACAATATGTTTAACTCGAGCAGTGATGGTTGATTGTGGGCACTGTAATTTTCGCTATGATCATGATGAGCAGCCCGTGTCTATTCTCTCTTCCCGCTAACCTTGAAGGCCTTCACCATGCTAGCTAGCTAGAGGTTGGTTACTCGGCCCGCCGAGTTGGGCTGGCCGTGTACGGCGATCCGACGGTGGTTGCCGTGGGTCTTCCATATAGGCTTCTACGCTCGGCGATACGGTTTTTGGGGCAACCTTGCGGCGGCCAACGTCCCCGGACGCATCCTCGATGGCCTCATGGCCAGTGGGGCAATGTCGTCCGTCGTTGGCTGTCGTGCCGAAGGGGCAGGCAGGCAGGCAAAAGCAATGGGGGGAGTTCCGAGAGGGTCGTACAGGGTTGTCGGTCGGAACTCCCACATTGTCGTCCACTAGTCGCTGGACGCTCCTGAGGAAGATCAACGAAGAAAAGAGAACAAATTCATAGCACGAAACAGTGAGAAAGAATGAGAGAGAGAGCGCGCGAGAGAGAGATAGAGAGATAAAAAGGGACACCGCAGAAAAGAAGGAGGGAAGACACCGCGAGAAGCGCGTGCGAGTCAGAATGTGTGTGGACGGATGGATGTATGATGCATAGCCGGCGACTAACTGGCGTATAGCCGAGCTACGTAAGGATGGTGTGTTCGACTTGTCACCAAGTTTGCTTCGGCTGCTAGTCTCGCAGCCTTTCTCGTATTATTATTATTATTATTATTATTCTTGTTCTTTTTCCTGGTAGTCTTTTCTTTTGTTGTTATTTTCTTGTTCTTGTTCACCATGTGAGGCCCTGACTGGATCTCTGGCTGACTGATAACAGAAAAGAACCAAGTAGCTCACTAGCTGCTGCCGCTTGCACTGCTAGCTTAGCTGGCTGCCCGGGGATCAACTATCCCCATCGGCGGGCGGCCATCGGGGGTCAACAATCCCTACGGACAGCCGCTGTCGCGGCAACAGCAACGTGTGAGCACAGGGCGAGCGATGCGACAAACTTCAACGGAACCGGAGATAGAGAAAGAGGGCAAGAGGGAAGACTTAGGGGGAACCGGAGATAGAGAAAGAGGGCAAGAGGGAACAGTTAGGGGGAAACCGGGCTGGCGAACTGGGGATACGGGGGATTTGTGAGGTTAGTATAGTGGGCTGGCTACGGCGTACGGTCTTGCGGCCGTATTGGAGTAGAGGGGTAGGGTGAGGACAAGCCCGAGGCGGAAGACATGTCTCTAGGTCATCAGCATACATACACCTATATATATATATATATATATGTGTGTGTACGTGCCTACGTGCGTGCGTGCGTGGGTGGGTTGTTGGGCAGGTACGTAGCCATAGGTAGGTGGTAGGGTGTGCCGGCACCATTGCCAACTCTGTGCCTGCCGACCCGGGAGGAGCGAGGCCAGCCGGCCTCGTGTATGTGTGTGTGTGACTATGACTTTGGTCCTCCGTAACCGGGACCCCCTCGGGAGTGGGGGAGGAGGGCGGGAAGGGGGACAAAAAGCCTCGCCAAAAAGGGGGACACTGTCACAGGGGCGGGGAAGGGGTAGATGCAGGAAACACAAGCCAAGCGTCATGACGAGTAGTAGTAGTAGTAGCAGTAGTAGTAGTTCGTGGTGGTGGTTGTCGTTGTAGTCATAGAGCAAATCAGGCAGGAACCAGCAATGAAAGGAGTGGCCGTCGTTCGTTGGTCCGTCATCACCGAGCCGGAGGACGGAGTGCGGCGACGTGGAGCCAGCTAGTGTGGAGCCTCTACCGACAGCCGCCGCCGCCGCCGCAGCAGCAGCCACCACGTCGCCGTTCCAAGGAAAAGATCGTGAGCCGACGACATGAGCTGCGGGCTCCTGTCGGAGAGGTGCGGCTCGGGCTTTACCAGAGCCGCGCATGTCACTACTGTTTCCACTACTCTATAGAACAACAACAACAACAGCGGCAGCAGCAGCAGCAACGGCGGCGGCTTTTACGCTACTTGTATTACTGCCATCCATCGAGGACTCTGAGGAGAACCCTGGAGGGTGGCCTGGGATGGCCAGGTCAGGCGTGCTCCGGCTGGACAGACAGAGACAAACAGGGAATTATACACAGAAAGACAGACACACATCCACATAGACAGACAGATAGAGAAAAAGAGAGAAAGAGAAATACACAGTAACGCACAGGCAGACAATACCACGTGCATGTATGTAGTCTATGCGCATGTGCATCAAGTAGCTAGCATACTATACATGCGCGGCTAGATGATGCGGCGGCATAGGCGGAAATTACGCAACGCTAAGTCTTGCGGGTCTTGCTTCAATGGTGGCGGCGACAAAGACAAAACAAACGCTCGTGTTGTTGGCTACGAGCAGCATGTAAGGCCAAGTAGGAAGAAGTTTCAGCCCTCATTCCGTCGGGCCACTATCACACACACACACACACATACACACACAGAAGTGGGCACAATCGAACCGATCAGAAGAACAAAGTTGCTGCTGTTACATGTTGGTCGAATGGCCCTGTGCTCAGACGTACATATATATATATATATATATATATATATATATATATTATATATATATATCTATTTTTTTTCATTGGACTAACCGGAAAATGTTGTGCGTACAGGCGACCACCACCGCAGGAAATTCGTCTGCAAGTGTGGGCCGGTAGTGTGGGGCTCTGACTCACTAAAAACCAGTCATGTCCCAATCCCCGCAATCGATTGGGAACTGCATAAGAATAACTTCAAACGATCGAAGGGAGAGAGTAGTTTAAGAATTTAGCTATCCCGAGATGACCCGCGGGATGATGCCATGCAGTAACGGTTTTTCTTCTGTTTGGCATGTGCATACAAATATTAACAGATGCTTCAAGAAGAACACATACCATGATGTCGATGTGTGTTGGCTGCGTGAGTTGGTTGCGTCCAGCAACTATCCAGCATATTGAGTTCTTTTCCTGGCAACATCTTGTATTTATGCCTTCCAATTGAAAATGAACGAGGAACAGAGCCCTAAAGCGTGACCACCCGAATATATATATATATATATATAATTTGTATTTCTTGTCATATGTATATGTGCAGTTTCAATGAACTGCTGGCACGTATACCTAGATATGCTATGGTATATATATATATATATATATATATATAGATATGCTATGGTATATATATATATAAACTAAAGACATAGAAAGTTAAAAACTGTGTTTTCGGCATCCATGGTTGAGGTGTTAAATCATAAAGCTCACATTTATCATAAGATCTGCTGTAACAGTTGATCCCAACGAACATATACGCCGAGGGAAGTTCCCCTCGTTTAACCATTGTAGCTCTGTCGAGTCTGGTGGCGTGGTGGCATGCGTCTGCGCCTCGCGACCGGAGGAGACACCTAGGTGCGCGGATTCGAGCCCCACCGTTGTACATTTGTATTTATGGGAAAGGATTTTTTTAACCCTTGTAGCTCTATTAATTAGCTAAAGTACATCATAAACCAAATGTGTAGACATTTTTAGGGCAGGAACATGTTTATGGACACCCGATCGTTGCTGTCTGTGTGGTGTAAAATATAGGAACAAACAGGCGTCTTATATATATATACATATATATATATATATATATATATATACTCCATCATAAAATTGGCTCAGTTTGTGAGCTTGCTATTGTTGTAGTATTTTTGTGACGAAAATAAAAATAATTCCTAATTTCATAGAAAACGCTCCGCGAACTTTGCAATTGTAGATACGTTGGATTCCATTTGAATTACGCCCACCCGCATACTGCATCTATGGTGCTGTGGTACTGGATACCTCATGGGAAATTCTACTGCACCCATCTCGCCCTGACTTTGTCCCTTCAGATTATGTTCTGTTCTGTTAACTTTTGGCTTTTTTTGGAAAAGGTACCTTGAAAGAGGTTGTGTCTATAATGTTGAATGAAGACGCATCGTAGAGATAAGATACATTTCTAAAGTTGCCTTTTAATTATGAGAGGACTTTTTACTGACGCCAAATACACACACACACATATATATATATATATATATATATATATATATATATATATATATATATACATATATATTTCTTTTTTTTGCGTCAATTTATGTTATTGACATGATTACTAACTTTGTTCGTGTCGTTTGCGATTTGTTTGCATTACTACTGTTGCTGCTGTGCGTGCGCGCTGCGTGAAAAACTCTTTTCAGCCACTCTATTTCGCTACAATGTGCTTTCGTTCGTCTACCTGCTGTTGCTGCTCATCTCGCCGCTTTTGGTGGGGCCCTCCAAAAACGCCCCCCTCCCGGGTGAGTTTCTTCATGTAATATATATATATATACCAGCTTTTTCAGGTCTTCGTTTTTATAAGATTGATATTATAATATAGTTTAGCAGATTAGACGGAAGCGTGGAATTATGCTTCTTTACTACCAAGACGGCCCGATAACGATTACTTCGTCGGCGAACGTTTGTGCTCTCGACGGACTTGAGGCTGGGTGCGATTGTACCGCAACGCGGTAGCTCGCCCACTTTTGGAGTGGACCAGGTTTTGATGTGACAAACTGATCACGGGAATTTTCTTGTCGATTTTTCTTGCCGACGAAACCATGCGACACATGGTTTCGTCAGCATGAGCGCACCGCATGGATCGGTTCATTCGAAGCTAAGTAACTGTAGCTACGTGAAACGTCCCGACATATGTATGCATATGTGCCTCATAGGCTCACCACAAAGGACATGATGAACTGCCAATATATATATATATATATATATACGCAATTGGGTCTCGATGGGAGTGGATCTACGTGACTGGCTACCAAATGTTTTTCTATCTAACTAGCTAGATTATAAAACTTAGCGCAACCATAACGCGCACGCAATGAACTGTTTGAAAAGGTATCATGCAAAGTGATAGCATATCGTTATCTTCTAACAGCCAATCAAGTTACACCAAGTGGCTTTGATTATGCCTAGAACCTACCCCCACCTCTGCCCGTCCGTCATTCGAGCGAACCTGATACAAATGTTGTGCCGATAGGAGTCGCACAAACTTTCTGGCTCAAAAAATAATCTGGCTATCTTATCTATGTATTAATTCAATTCAGCATCTATTTCACCACAAAATTGGTAGACAGTTGATTCCGTTTTCACAAGGTGTCACAATGTGACTTTTTAGTCTTACAATACGTATTTAACTTTGAATGATAAGGACGTTCCGCAAATTTCTGGGCACACAAGTATATGATAGCGTCCAATATCACACTCTCCGCAAAAGCTACAAACACATTCTTCAATATAAAAAAAAACAGCCTGGCTTCATGCATATGTAATGGTGGTACCCGTGCCAGGTTATTCGGCAGATTAGCGAACGGTTTCTTTGCGTGACTCCATTGCATCTACGTGAACAAAAGGCCGGCCCATCAGTATAATTCTCAGCTACACATTTTAAATTTCTGTTCTCTCTGTAGGCTCGATTTGAGTCTAGAGGAGTATGTGCTGTGAATGGTGTGTTACAAAGTGCTAGGTCTTCAATAAGTGTTATCTCTCCGCACATCTCTAAGGCAAGTGTTGCCGACGCGCACCTTGGAAGCCGCAAAACACGTTTAACATATCTGGCCTTTATCTATTATATATATATATATATATACATATATATATATATATATATATATATATATATATACATATATATATATATATATATATATATATATATATATACATACATACATACATACATATACGGTATACGTTATGTGCTGTCTCTGTTGTGCTACTCGACATTGTCGAGACAAAACTACTGTCATGGTTGTGAACCTCATTCTAATACTTCTGTCGTTGTTTCGCTGTGCGTGCTAATGGCGATCTGGTGATGATACTCGATCGTTTCGTGGCCGACAGTCCGGACTAAGGTGTACATGTTGGTCGTGTTGGCCATCTCAACGCTGTTCTGCGTCGCGCACATCGTCTACCAAATTGTTCTGCTTTCGCTTCGCGCCTACGAGGAGCTAACGCCGCCCAGCGAATGTAAGTTGGCACAGCACTAAAGAAGTTGACTGCTCACACAGTTGGAGTTTTCGGCGGTTTACAGGACACTACAGTTTGTGCGTGATCGGGTACAACGACGCCCAATGTGGCAGCTAAGTGATAGTTTCGTTGGCATGGCAGTTCAGACGGCTACGTATGCAGATTGTGCTGATGTGTAGAGATAATGAACGGTTAGTTTCTTAAATAAATAGGGTTCTCTTGATATTGATTTCATAAATTGCGCTCGCTGGAAATGTTTACCCTTTTTGGCATGTGCGCAAAATGGCAAAACTGACAAACGAGAACTAAAACAGTTTATTTGCAGTTTATGTGTGATGAAGGAGCAGTCGTACCCCTGCAAAATATGCTTCTTTGCTATATACGCAAGTCAACACCTCAAGCTGTATATGGGAATTACCACGCATGAAATATAGTGCCCTTATTTTAGAAAGTATTTTATTTAGGAACTTCTGCTCGTTGGTATTATGTACCCCACCTCTTACATCCACGACCCTAAAGCCTGTTGTGGAATAATTTTTGCAAAATGACTTCAATAATTATGGTTTTCCAAAGGGCTGCATCCTAGGTTGCATGAATCCATCTAGAACTGTGGAACTAGAATCGCTCGTACCCGTGAGTATTATAGTGCATTACGGTTGGTATATGACAAAGTAGAGTTGATTGAGCTGCCTTGTTTGTATAACCGTAAGTCTAGGGAGTACATCACTCAAATAGCCTAAACTGCTATCGTGGTTTATAAATTGTTTCTAGGTATCATAAATCTAGAGGCAGCCCCAATATTTTTAAAGCTTGTTATTCTGGCCTAAAGTCTATAAGGTCCTTCCGCTGACTAACAATCGCTATAGTATCTAGTGCAGAGTTGTGATTTTACCCATTAGGACAGACGTTTATAGAAATATATAATTGTCGGCCCGTCAGGCATATTACAATCAGATTTGGAAGCCGCCATTTTGATAGTGTGAGCAATTATGTGAGAGATGGATCTTCAGTTCCCATACAATAAGATTATCGAACTAAATACATACAGTAACCTGCCCAAGTAACTAGAAAAATGGCGTCACATTTTTCTTAGCCTGCCATGCATAAGAGCTGATTGTGCTTAGGATATGCCTATTGTTTTATGCTAGCAGTTTGCTGATCTATTCGATCTTTTCATCCCTCTTGGGGTTTATTTTCATGACGATTTTCTTGGGTCGATTCTTAAACGTCTCTGATATATATATATGTATGTATATTTGTTCATTGTAATATATATATATAGACCGACCTACACTACTACATACTGGATTTTGTGTGTTTCGACTGTTAGTTCCTTGATGCGTTTCTTCCATACGTTATCGCGTAAGGTGTCTTAAATACTCCGGTTCCATATATATATATATATATATATATAACTGCTCGTACGTACAGCATGTTTCGCTCCATATATAGTTCCTACTCCCTCGTTAGTGTGTACAGAGATATGGCTGTTCGATAGATAGTTATGGGACACACAATCTGCCCTTAAAGAAACGGCTGTATTGTATCATTTTCTCAATAATGTAAAAAAGGTAAGAAATTCAGTTATATATATATATATATATATATATTAATATATATATATATATATATATATATATATATATATATATATATATATATATATATATATATTGGTGTTTATATCTATACGTATAGATACATTTCTTAAGTGTGTTTAAATTTTTTTAAGGTACGGACCTTCACATATCGTCTATGTAATGCACCTACACCAGCAGTTTCCTGCTCTAATGACCTGGGCGTCGTGTCTCACAACTGATTTTAAATTCGGAGAGCGCACACTAAAGTGCTAACTCAGTATGTTGCATGTGCAGCTTGTTCTTGCAAACCTTTGCACAATTTGAAGTTGTCCAAAGTGTATTTTAAGCCTTATAAGACTATTGTTGTACCTAAAATACCATGTCTCTTTAAACATTCAACTGTTCTCAGGGGCCGGGTCACCTTTTTACGACCGAGACGCAAGGTTGCTTACAATATATATAAACGAGAAAGAGAGAGAGCGAAAGAGAGAACGAGCAGAGGTGCTTATTTTTCCGTTAATTTGGGTACTCACTAAGTGGTAAGGGTTAGAAAGGCTCGACACCTATTTTGAATATGCCATCTCACGTCTAAGTCGGACGACCGTAAAGGCATAGTATGTACATATCTTATTGTCGTTGACTGAGAGAACGAGCGAGTGTTGATCATTATGCAGTTCGCCCGTTCGTGGCATGAATAAGTCACTGGTGGTGAGCGGTGGTTAGTTAACCACTTGCAACCTTGCCACCACGGCTAGCTGTGGAATACTAGTAATAATAATTACTCGAGTGCTGTATTATGCACTCACTCGGTGATATAGGGGCTGACCGCGGCGTGTAGTCCTCAGTTGTCCAGTCAGCTCGGAGGTTCTTTCGGCAATGACCAACTCTCGGGTCAGGGGTTCCCTACATCGGGGATGGACTCCACAGCGCTAGCCCTTGGAAGCGCGGGCTAGATCGGTGCAGGCGTCATTATTTTATCGTTGACGACGGACGTTAGGACGTACAGAAAGGGTTAACCACCCTCTTCATGCATATTATGCGTTTGCAGAAAAAATGCGAATTAATTTTGCACCCTGTAGTTAGTAAAGGGATGTGTGTGTCTGTGAGTCTGTGTGTGTCGGTGATAAGTTCCTTGCGTATTTATATATGCATGCACGTGCGTATAAATGCCTAGGTCAAACGTGCGGACAGGAACGATATGGTTGGGGGAGGAGTGCTCGTTGTCCTTACTATCGCGTCTATTCCGTGGGCTAGACTTGAGTAAATAGCCGCCGAGTGGTTTTAGGGCTGGCGTCCAGGCTTCCTACTCTTACCTCTGTTGTGCATTTGGTGGGCGTTATCTGGACTGGCTCGTTAGCCTATAGTGTATACGCGGCGTAAGTAATCATTAGCAGAGAGGGGCCTAATAACATCTAATGTAGCCGTAGGTTTAATTTAAAGGCGCTGTTTACCTGTCTGGTGTTTACCTGCATATAAGTTGTGCAGGCAAAAAAGCTATTGAGTGCACAGGCGGCGGTAATGCGTGCTGGCAGGTATAGGACTTGACCTGAGGATCCGTTAGAGAGGGTCAGCCCTCGACGAAGTTGTTTGTTGTGATGGTTACGTTGCAGTTTTAGCTAACTATAACGTACATATTGTTTATTTCGCAATAATAATGCATTTTAAGATGTTACATAATTACAATACAGTTTATTATTATTTTCACAAAATACAAATTTTATTAAAATATCTAAAATTTTATATTAAAATATATTTATTTTCAATAAATATAATATTAAAGGGAATTTGAACACTTCAGCAACCGTCACACTGGGCGAAAAAGTGCAAAGACCGCCGATGCGTCGCAGGCAGCTCGCTACGTCGACGTTTTCTAACTATTGATATGACGCAACGGTTTAGGCAGTAGGTGATGCTGACTTTTGTATCATTTCACATCGAGCGTAGAACTTAAATTTATTTGCCCGCCTAAGAGAGCGGACGCGAAAGTGGACTTTGGCTCTTTTAGATATTTACAAAGTCGAAGCCCGGTGGCGTGGTTGATTAAGTCTGCGCCTTTCAAGCCGGAGAAGACATATAGGTGCGCGGGTTCGAGCTTCACCGTTGCCCCACATTTGTATTTATGGGGGTCCGTCTATGAAGCAATGTGAAAAACAGTTCCGTGGACGTTAAATCTTGGCTGAGGGTCAGCCCGAAAACTTTACTTTCAGATATTTATAAAGGGCATAACCCTTGTTAAAGCCCAATTGTATATCATCCGTTTCAAAAAGTTAATTTCCATAAAGATCAACGTAGTTATGTCAATTGCGAAGCTTAGTGGATGGATAGGTTGAGTTGTTCGCTTAACATCTACGCCTAAGTACACATGTCACACTTGTGTATTAGGGGCGCTTAGAGCGGCAGCATAGGCCAGCGTGTTGAGATATCTAGGGTTTCCGCAACAGTCCTTATGGCAGCATGGTGCACGACTTTTAGATATCTCAGGTCTTGGGTACACATGGAGACGTATTTTTTGGTACCTATGTGAATAAGTTTTCCTAAGGCGGCCAGTCAACATTTACTTGATATATCACCAAAGTGGTATATCAAGTAAATATAAAACCCAAGTATATAAAAAATACACATTAACTTATAAAAACGCATTGGTCACGTTAGGTGCTAAATGAACTTAGAAGTGCGATTTTTACCATGCAAACTGGACGATTGTAAAACCAGCATTTTTATGTAATAGATGTCATGTTCCAACCCAAGGGTATTAATGCATGTCTGGTCCTTTTCCCCAGGGAGGTTTAGTCTTAAATTTTGTATTAAACTACATTAGCAGAGATATTGCGATATTATGCCCCTCCTGCAAAGAAGCTGGGAATTGTTTAACGCGGGTGTGATCGGCGTACTGTATGTATAAGTATGATTTCAATTTAGTAGAAACATATTGCTTTAGGCCTATGATAAGAATCACTAAAATCTCAATGGCGAGAAGACGCGCTAGTAAGTAGAGCGCAAGTAGGGGTAATGGCACTCAGTGTACTGACTAGAGGTATAGCGAAGCAATTTAAAAGCGGCATGCAAGAGGCAAAGTATGCAGCATAGGTGAGAAATACATGCTCACATACTAGTGCAGTTGGTCGCTGAGTGCGTTCAGCAAGATTTTTAAGAGATCTAAATTGTACTTTCCCAAACTTTCTAAGGTACATGACTTCAAAGCAGCTCGTAAATATATCGGTGGTATAACTTCAGTGAAAGCTTTCGGCCTCTAAGGCTCGGTACAGTGCTTTTCTTTAAGTACCTTCTGTACTACTTCTGTTTCCATTTCTTATGTCTGGGTTCCATGAATTATTTTATATCATCACCCGGGAGGTCCCGAACTTTGGAATGGGTTATTCCCGCTGTGAACTATCGGTCGCAAATATGTCTACTTGCGACGGTTCTTTTCCATGCCCAGCACTTAATGGGTGTGTGTTCTGGAGTATCTTCTAAGGCTGCTTCGCAGTAAAGGCATGTGTATGATAGGGCCTTCCCTATTCCGAGGGGATATCTCCGCCGTGCAGCAGGGCTGCGCTTCTGCTGATTGTTTTGTATTATCCCTGTATTATTTCAAGGGCTACGATCCGCTGTGTTCTGCGCTGGATTAGCTTTGCACTAACAATCGCTGTGGCTCGCACGGCGGCCCCGTAGAGCACGATTGACTCTGCTGCCGCCATCAGTAGTTCCCTTCTACGAGCTCACAGTCCATGTACATTCAGGGGTATCCTGGCGATAGCGTTTGTCGCCTTGAATGCTTTTTCCGCAGCTTTCTCTCTCATATCAGTTGCGTGCGACCAAAATAGACGATTTAATACGCAAACGAAACGATGACCACTTGCCGAGAAAAAAATGACTGCGTGTCGATCCCAGCAGGAAAACCGTGGTAAACGGGTAAACTGTGTTTCGATTTGATGTGAATGGGATGGGCGGGTTGTTTATGCTCATTGTTCACCTCACTCGTTTTTACTTGCTTGTTGTTAGGAAGATGTTAGATTGTAGCTAGGGTGTTTGCTTCGATGGACGCGTCCAACCGGCAAGAGTCGTCGAGTCGCGGCCGGGCGGTCGCAACGGTCGCAAGTGGCGTGGGGAAACTTACCTTGACGCCGGCGTTTTGCTTTCACTGGTCGTCGCTGTTTAGTTTTAGCGATCTAGGTAAGCAGCTATGGTTGTCCACACGGTTGAGTCGAGACGAGACGCTGGACAGACCTTGCTGCATCGCCTGGAAATCTGTGGAGATACGAGATGATCTAGCCGGCGCCGGCTGCTGCATTTGGGCTATATTCCTGCCCGGTCGGAGGTGGCGCTATTACGGTCGATATGATTTCTCGAGCCAGCTCGCTCTATGGGAACAGCCCGGTCAAGCAGAAACACGGATTTTTCTCTTCTCCTCCCGCCCTCGCTATTTCCCCGCCTTTTGCTTTATATATATATATATATATATATCTTTCTCACGTTGCTCCATCATTGTCTAGCTTTCTAGCTCCCTTTGACTCTTTTCCTCTACCTTTTTGTCCTAACCTTTCGTTCGTCAATGCTTATGCTACTGCGCAGGCCGCTTAGCCACTCGCGTATATGTGGTTGCTAAGAGTGAGCTGACCATATCGTTCAGCATTTTGCGCCTCCTCTGTTCGGGGCGGGTTGGGAAAAAATTGGGGAAAACATCGACCGCGGGAGTTGGCTGCTCTGATGATGCGGACGCCTGCCGCTGCATTGTCGCCGTCAGCTGTTTGACCGACTCAATATTAAACTCGTTGTTTCTTCCTTAAGGTATCAAGCTATAGCGAACAACACAGCGACAACTGCTGAGCTCATAAATAACCCCCCTCCCCCCCTATTAGTGACTAACCCGAGCAGTTGCTGTTGTTGTTGTTACGGTTGTTCCCAAAGTTGCTGATTGGTCGACGTTGTATATTGCAGCAGTCCGCGGCGTTTCGGCTTGGCAGCCTTTCGTTGCCAACAAAAATGATGATTCCGCAAACATTTCGCTAAACACATGGCGCGATACTAAATCTATCGCTCACACCCAAACCCAAAGGTGTGATAGCTAGGTAGGGCGTTACTACTACTACTCATTTATACGAACCTTAGGCTTAAATAACGGGTGTTGCGGGCGTGCTTTTATTATTATGATTATCATGACTATGATTATTATTAACAACGGAATCGTTTTTATATTCTTATTTCTACAATTTCGAAAGCATGTATTCACAATATGTCCTACATTAAGTCAAGTCATATATATGTGTATATATATATATATATATATATACACATACGTTCATACATACATAGTAGTATATACGCATGGATCATTCGGAACGGTAATATTGAAAATTATTTTCGCCTCGTGACTTTCTATGTTCTTGAAGGGATCAAAAATAGGAATTCAGCTGATGTGAGCATCTCGTCGTTTTATATAATTTAAACTTAAATTATGCATTTTCTATTTTAATATTTTAAATGTATTTTCTAAATAACTTATATATATATATATATATATATATATATATATATGGGTATTTTCAGGCGCACTCGACCAGCGGCTGCTGACGCTATTTGGTCTTCACCGGCTTAATGGAATCTCGTTTATTGACTGTGTGCGGCTTATCGTGGCCGATTTTGCCGTGCTTTTCCTTTCGGCGCTCGTGTACGTGCTTTGCGATAAACTCGAAGAGCAGGTGAGTCTATATACTATTGAGCAAGACACAATACGGCGTGCAATGCTATTTCTCTTGTACAGACCAATAGACCGAGAAGATGGCAATACTGGATTATGCGAATGGCAATCTAGCAATACGTTAATGGTAGATAATACCCTAAAAACACCTCACTTAATAGATCATTTAAAATCACATTTAAAGAACACGGCTAAAAATGCATTTTTCAATTAATTGTGATTACGATCGCCGCTTTGCATCGCAGTTAGATATATCGTTATTCCATAGTGTATTAATTAAAATATACACTATTAATTCTGCTTATTTGTTGTCTTGTGCTCTGTCCTCTCTCTCTCCCTCTCTCATTCTCCCTATTTCCCTTTCTTGATCTTCTTTTGTTATTCGCTCTTCTGATTGTGACCAGTATTTGCGCGAACGCAACAATGTCAACCTATCATTGGCGGGTCCCAGCAAACAGCTGCGGTACCTCACGAGTCCATCGGTGCTGCTGTTCATCGGCGAGATGGTCGTGTTGCTCACGATGGCCGGTGCGGGCATACTTCACGCGTCGATGTTCTCACTCGTTTACTTCATCGGTAAGCGTCGCCATGAAGATCTACGCCCAATCGAACGGGATGGAGCCAAGAAGGGGTTACACCTTCGGCGAATTTTGTCTTTGTTGAACGCAGAGACGTTGTGACCAGACGTACACGTATATTATTATTAAAAAAAAATGCGCATAACAAGTGCTGGACGCAGCTGAAATTGTCTGGTAACGGCTTGCAAATAGCCGCCCCAGATTGCAGTTAATACGTATAAACGCAAACTCTGCAGATCTCTCGGAAGCACTCAGGATACTTTTTCGTTTTGAGGTGACATCGTATGACACTGGATTAATATGTCCAATTCTACAGGATAAGACACAGTTTTGGCAATATATGCAATACTGAGATGCTCACCACTGTGGTATTAAACTACAACAAGGTTTTAAATATTACTGTTACGTTTGATACAATCCAGTCGATAGCCTGTTTGTTGCTGAGTTATTAATGTCGTTGTTATTCTTAGAATTCTTACCATATATGGAGGGTAGAATTTCGGTGGAATTTAACTGAACTTGCAAGCATTTTATACGGGCCGGGGACGAATGTAATCGTACAGAGAAAACGTGTGGATTGAAGTTTTGAGCATGCTAATCAGGAGCGACTCAGGTGATTTTTGATTTGGTTTTAATCTCTCAGATGTAGTTTTGTATTGGTGAATGTATATTGTGGCCAATACAATTATTAATTGGCATTAACATGTTGTTCTACAGCTTTTCTTGGTGTTGCCACGTGGCTCGGATGCTCGAAGACGCTCGGCGGGGGCTATCGAATACTTCGGACACTTCTTATGCTGTTTGCTGCCTTTCATTTTATCGCCCTCTACATCTACCAATTGGACTACTCACAAGAGTTCATTCAGCCCGAGAGCCTGCACGCGAGGTAGGCCCTCATCATTACGAACCAACATAGATAGACTGAATCTGCTGCTATTTTCCGCGCTGTCGTCCGTGCTCGCCATACAGGATGTTCCGTCTAAATTGGCTCGTCCTTTAACGCCTCCTTTTTAAGCCTAGTATCTAAACAGTAAACAGATATTTGGATGGAACTTTTTGCGTGAGTGACAAGGGAACTCCTGATGAACATTTTTATTCAGTGTGACCCCCCTCCCCCCCCCGCTTACGCTGATCACTTTTTCAAATCGGGCTCTAAAGCGCATACCGGGCGCCCGCGCCAAAATGTTTCTAAAATCTAAAAATGTTTCTATCTAGCGGCAGTGAGCGAGGCTACGTTAGCATGTCGAAGCTTGTCTGCTTCTCGTTCAATCACAACCCATACACAGTAAACCAAGAGATTCAAATCGAAACTGTTCGGCGGCCAGACGTTCTTGCTTCAAAGTACACTTATATGCTCAGGTAGCCACTTCTGTACTAAACGCCTCCTGTAATAGTAGAAGCGCAATTTTGCTGAGAGACGTATGACAGTCTCTCGGACACTTTATGAATGATGGATTTCACTTGGAGAGATAGAGAGAGACTGGCGGTGGTTAAACGGTGGCGGTGTTGCCGCGTGCGTCTGTGTGTTTTTTTCTGCTGGTTTCGTGTGATTTCGTGTGGCAGACTCATCGGTTTCGTGGCGTTGCGGGTGCCGGCGTGCAATTCGTCGTCGGCCGACACGCTCGACAATCGGGACGTCCGCGATCTGGCGTTCTTTGACCGCAACTGGACGCTGTTCGTGTATCCGCTCGTCGTGCTTCTGTTCTACTTCTCGGCGTGCACGATGACCCGGCTCGGCAGCCCGACTCGAAGCGCCGCCAAGAACGCGGCCCGAGCCGCGGGCGGTCCGGGCGGCGGCCTACAAACGTTGAGCGGGGGCGGCGTGGGTCGAGCGGCCGGCCGCCGTTCACAGTCGCTGTTCCCCATCGGCGAATCGAAGAGAGGCTCGCAGCGGAGCCACTCCTCGGCTGCCGTCCGGAGGCGAAAAAGCGAGCGGCCCGATTCAAACGTGAGTAGACCGAATAGACCTAGTGCTTCTCTAGGTAGGACCTAGTTCGCACGATAAGTCAACGGCTGGGTGAGTGGTAGGTCTATGCCCGTATATATATATATATATATATGTGTTATTAACACCCTAACTGGGTAAATATATATATATATATATATACAGGGTCTGTGCAATTGTATCGATACACAGAGTCTGTACAGACGTTGTGGCCATTTCTACACCCGCTTTCTTTGCGCACCAGTAAGACTAAAGTCACACTAAAGTCAACATGATCGAGGAAGTTCAGACGGCGCCAAATCAGACGTTGCTTTAATTTGTGGCGCATTCCTATTTTGTGATGAAAGCGAACTTTTTTAACGACGAATCAAAAAAACATCAGCGACAAAGCCGTCCCACGCGTCGAGCAAGTAGCAACAGCTCTATTCTCTGACGCATGTCTAATTGGATCTGTTAAAAAAACCAGCTAAGCCAATGCGCCTAGTAGGCGCGCATTGTGACTGTCTCGTGTCCGTTTCGATGAGGCCAGGGCGAGACTACTTCAGGAGTGTGCCCCGAACGGAGGCAGCGTTTCCACGTTGTATGTCAAGATCCAGACGTTGTTTAAAAAAGGACGACGACCTGTTATCACCGGATGACAGGTTTAACAAAGTCCCGACTTTGCGGATCAGAAGCTTGGTCCGAACGCCAGGGGCACCCAGGGTTTCAAACGCGAGTGGGCAAAATTCGTGGGGATAGCCGATTGATGAGTATTTTCTCAACTTGTTAGTCTTCGCAAGGTGGGCTGCATAACCAGCTTCGGATGCGTCGCCACCGACCATAGAAGGAGCTAAGGAGTCGTATATATATATATATATATATATATATATATATACACTACAATATACTACTAGTACAATATAATACCAAGCAAATAAGCGAAAAAATGGGAAGCTAAAATTATGAATATATTAACATGTGTGTTTGTGTATGCCTCCCTTCTTGTGTGCTTATCGCTGCTATGCTCGCGGTCATGATCGCGCCGCAGTTGCTTGAGAACGAACAGCGGAACTACGAAAGCATCAGTCCGACTCACCGCACTCTGACGGTCGACGGGGCCGGTGGGGGAGCGGCGACGTCAGCGGGGCCCGGCGGCGCGCCGTGGCAGTCTTCGTCCGTCGAGGTTGTCGAAGGCGGCGGTATAGGGCCGGACGATACCGGGCAGGACAATTCGCACACGTCCCAGCTGCAGTCGCAGCAAAGTCGCGCGTGCAGCACACGCTTCGCCCGGTGGCGACAGCTGTACGCATTCGCGCAGCACTTCGTCGGATTCCTGTTCAAGGGCAGCTACGTGATCACGCTCATCATCATGATGGTACACTGCACCGATACGCTACCCTCTGCTTCAGTACTCACAGCGGCGGCGGCGGCCGAGTACCCCAGCTGTAGCCAGCATACACCTTGACGTGCCTCGTGCCTCACCCCCAACATAGTTAGCAACCTAACATCTCATGCGCTGCGTTGAGCTAGATATACTGTACAGATTAGCTTCCCTTTTAATTAATAAGAAAATTGACTGAAGATATTGACTTCTAAAGTACTTGTGCATGCGGTCGTTATTGTTAAAGCGTGCTTATATTGCAAATATAAATGAAGATAATTACTAAATGATATATATATATATATATATTTTTTTTTTTACCCAACCTGGGTGTTAATAAACCATAATATATATATATATATATATATATATATTGTTGACAATAGCTTACGGCATGCTTCGTACTGCGGCATGCTTCACGTTACAGGCCTGGAGCATTACGTACCACAGTTGGCTGACGTTCATCTTGCTGCTCTGGTCGTGTCTCCTGTGGATGATGCCGAACTCCCGGCAAGCCTGCTTGAGAAATTCGCCAGCGCTCGTCATCTACGCCGAAGTGTTGCTGATGTTCCAGTTCGTCTACTCGCTGAATCTGACGGAGCAGGAGCTGCCGACGAATATCGGCAAGATCAACCTCGCCCAAGTTGGCTTCGTGAAGCACGGCTTCAACAGCTACAGGGCGCTCGGCATTAAGATTCTCTACACGATCGTGTTCTGGCTGACGCTTCGGCAGTACATCGAGCACAAGCGCGAGGAGGCCCGAAACAACCAGGACGACCATATACGCCTTCAGGACCAACCTCCAGGACCGACGGGTCGGCACGGCTCGACGTCGACGGCGCTGGCCGGCGCGCCCAACCTACACATGCGGCGGCTGGGCCAACTGTGCCGGAACGTGCTGGTCCGCCTGTGGATATGGGTGGTGGCCGTCATGCTGTTCGTCATTTCACTCGGAGGCGATCGAGTGGTTCTCTACCGGATCGTCTATATGGTCCTGTTTCTGTTCTTCATTCTCGTCTATCAGGTTCGTCAGTTAGTCAGTTGAGATCGATCTCTTTGGTGGAAACCTCATCCTGCGCTTCATAGACGTCACTGTGTGGGCACAGTGTCCATGCCGTGTGATGGATGAATAGCTTTACAGGGTGGAGTGGGGGGGGGGGATATTATACAAAGGTCTGTGTGCATATATTTGCGAAATTCATTTATTTTTATGAATTCTGCGCAATTCTAAGTGGAAATCACATGCTTGTTTACACGGAGATAGAGATACAGAGAGAGATTGAAAGAGAATTAACTGAAGTAATTTCTTGGGATTATATTGAATTAATTCTACGAAAGCTGGGTTACATTTAGTTACCGCGTTAGACTTAGGAAACATTTGTGTCCGCGTTAGACGTTGGAAACAGTTGTGTCAGACCGTGGGAACGGTTGTGTCCATTGAGCATGTATGTGCTTGTTCACACGTCACCCGTCAACGATACCTGAATTTCAACAAAACAAATATTAATATTTATTTACAAAAATGTAATGCAAATAATTTTTTTCTCGATTGTCTCGTTCTTCGTTCGACGACAGTTTTCGTACCGAATTTGGATCAAAGTGATGTACGGCTTTCTGCTGACGGTGATCATCTACTCGATGATGGTGCTCATACTCATCTACACGTACCAGTTCGAGAACTTCGCCGACTACTGGGAGTACTACCTGCACATCTCGCGCGAAATGCAGCAGGACATCGGGCTGGAACTCTACGACTCGGATCCGGGCTCGCTGCTGCTCAAGCTGCTCACGCCGACCATCTTCCTCATCGTAACCATTATCCAGCTGCACTACTTCCACAAGGACTTCATCCGGCTGAACATGCAGGCGTACCAGGGCGACCGGCGGCGGGCCGCACTACCGCCGCCGCCAGTTGCAGCGGGGCCGCACACCGAATCGACGACCTCGAGTCCCACGTCGCCCACTGACGAGCGCATCCAAATCGACGCCAATTCCGACACGGAGAGTCCCGAGCCGCCGACACCGGACACGGTCATATCGAGGGACCGTTTCGAGCTCGAGAGAGGAGTTGCAAAACGGGATAGACGAGGTATCTACCTGCCAGCCAGCATGCAACATCTCTATCTAGTAATCGCAGGCACATGTAGGAACCGGAGGAGACACTAGATAGGTGCGCGGGTTCGAGCCCCACCGTTGCCCCACATTTGTATTGATGGGGGTTGTCCATCTATGAAGCAACGTGAAAAACAGTTGGCCATGGACGTTAAATCTTGGCTGAGGGTCAGCCCGAAAACTTTACTTTAGTAGTAGTAGTAGTAAAGAAGCAATGTGAAAAACAGTTCCGTGGACGTTAAAGCTTGGCTGAGGGTCAGCCCGAAATTTTTACTTTAGTAGTAGTAGTAGCAGTAGTAAAGAAGCAATCTGAAAAACAGTTCCGTAGACGTTAAATCTTGGCTGAGGGCCAGCCCGAAAACTTTACTTTTTAGTAGTAGTAGTAGTAGTGTCGAGCCCGGTGGCGTGGTGGCTAAAGTCTGCGCCTCGCAACCGGAGGAGACATATGAGTGCGCGGGTTCGAGCAATGTGAAACACAGTTCCGTGGACGTTAAATCTTGGCTGAGGGTCAGCTCGAAAACTTTACTTTTTTAGTAGTAGTAGTAAAGCGTAAAAAATGTAAGTAAAACATGTAAATAAGAATAACTTTTATTTTGTAGTAAGGCTTAGCTGTAGTTAAAATGCTTCTAGTCGTAGAAGCTACATAGTCGTGATACGTGTCGAGAGTAGAAGTCGCACATTGTTTTGCATCCGCCGACACAATCTAGTGGTAGTAGTAGTAGTAGCACTGTGTTTCGAATTGTCCATGGTGGGTGCGGAAGGTACGATATCGGAGGTATCCGTTCATTAATAGATGGGGAAGACGTTATAACTTGCAACAACAATACAATGCATGTGGTCACAGGGGCGACTGTGTTTGCTTAGACTTGCTGGGTATTAGTCACGGCGTTCGAGCGCATGGTCAAACTTTTCCTGTATTCGACTAGATAGTGTTCATTTTGCGCCGCTGTGGCTAGACCTTAAACACTGTGTCTGTGTCGGCGTTTTGGTAGTCTTACCCCAGCGTGCTTACACTTCTGAATGAGCGACGCATGCTGTTGGATGAGGTGCAATCGAAGTGAGGTCACAACTGAGACAGGATTCCTCTAGTAGTAGACACAACCTTCGGCGTCCTCGATTTGTGCATTGATTAGTGCGTGAGTTGCGCGTCAAGTTGTGGTTGAATGAGTTTGAGAGGTTGAGACTTAAGAGGACAGGAATTTGGAGAAATACATTGGAAAGCCTACTATAGAGCAGAATGCTACTATTTTTGGTTTTTTCCCAAAACGTTTTCTAGCCCAAGCTGCCAAAGCTGGGTGGCGGCGAGTTGGTTGATCGAATCGGCCACGCTCGGTCTGATAGACCTCTTGGTTGTTGTTTTTGTGTGTGATATATATGACTGTTGCTGCTGTTTTTGTGTGAGTTATAGTAGTAACTGAGTAGAAGTAGTAGTTGTTGTAGTAGTAGTAGTAGTATTAGTCGCTGCTAATGCTGTGGTGTGTGTGACTGATGCGTCATCCCGGGATGGCGGCCCGACTGATGGCTGACCCTGCCTGCTGGTTTTGCTGCTGCTGCTGCTGCTTCTTCTGCCGCTGCATCTGCCGCTGTTGCTACCGATGATGATGATTACCAATCGTACGTAGCTAAAGGAAGGGTCAGGAGAAAGAGTACCTGGAGCGACCGTCGTCCTTCTGCCGCAGACGCTGAACTCACGGCGATGCTCAAACTCGAGATGATTCGGTCGCACGTGAACGCGGCCGTCCGACTCGTGTGGCGTCTCCTCGAGATCCACATGGCCAAGCTCATGTTTCTGGCCGTGTTCCTGCTCTGCGTGTACGACGTATGCGCCATGCACGTCCTCTACATGGGCCTGGTGGTCATTGCGCTGCCTCTGCGCAGCCTGCACCAGTTCATGGTGCACTGTTGCGCGCTGTGGACGGCTATCCTGCTCGTCTCGAAGATGATCTATCAGCTCAAGTTCGTCGACAGTATGGGCTGGGAGACGAAGTGCACCTCCGTCTACGGACTGAACACTACCGGCCCGTTTCCGTATCCGTTCAACACGACGATCGATAACAGGTAACAAACAGGACGCCGCTCGACGTATGGTAGCGTCATTGAGTAGGTACCGAGTTTTTGCTAGCATATATATATATATATATATATATAATTTATGTATATATATATATATATATATATATATATTATTGAGAGAGAATCAAAGCAAGAGGCTAGGTAATTATGTGTAATATGTGTTGAGCGCTCTAGCTCCAACCTGCAACTAGGTTGTTGTAACAATTTTAGTTAATCACTATAGTGTGTGGTTCATTCGAGGGCATAATTAAACAATATACGAAGAATTATACGCTCTTGCGTATGATTAAGCTGCACAATGTTACTATTCCTTGTATTGAACGATGAGCGGCCAAATACAATCACGAGATTTTAGGCTGTTGTCTTTCATACTAAATTGTGCCAGCACATTGCATTTGCATAGGAAAGTAAAAGAAACTACGGTAGACTTGAATAAATATGACGTAAACGCCTAACGATGACAACACCTTAGGCGTCGCTAAAATACGAACAGCTTATTTGATAAGCACCTAACAAACGAGGGTAGCTAATCCTTGGATATCATGGCTGCATAACACTCTACATTATGATCACCTTGGGATTTGAAGTAGTGCGATTGTTAAACTGGGTCTCTCAATTTGTCGTATTTCCGATGAGCCGTAACTGGAATTTGTTAAGATACGGGTCATCGGAAAAAAGCAGATTACAGATTCGGGGCCCACTTTATTCCACGTCTCTAAATTGCGAGCGTTCTGTTGATTGCATATAGTACAAAGAAGCAGTAACTTCATTGATTTACAATTGGGTTTTTGATTGATTGGATTTGTAATTGAATGTTCTTTATTGAATATAATTCTTTTTACTATCAAATATATTTTAATGTGACATATTTTGTACATAATGGTGCAGATGTACTAGACGTAAAAATGCTAATAATCGTTAGCTCATAGTTTTACAGAAGACAACGTTGTATTCCTAGGTTACACGTATGCCTACGTGGCATGTATATATATATACTTATATATATATATATATATATATATATATATATATATATATATATATACATTTATTTGTGATTTATTGCATTGGTCACCGCCAGAGAGTGGATCGGGTTTATGAAGACGACGCACCTGACCAGCTACTGCAAGGGCTACATAGCGTTAATCTCGATGTTCACCCTGAACGCGATGGTGAAGTCACATCAGTACTTCGATCGGCACATGCGCAACATGCCCGACCCGCCCACCGGTGTGGTTTGGCCAGATGTCACACGCCGGATGGCCGATCGGGACTTCTTGAGCTTCATTAAGTTCCTCGTGAACTACGCGTTCTTCAAATTCGGCGTCGAGATGTGTCTTGTCACCATGGTGGGCTGCATCGGGCTGCGGCTCGACGTCTACGCCTTGCTGACGGCGTTCTGGCTCTGCTGTATGTTTCTCCTCAGGCGGCAGACCCTGGCTAAATTGTGGCCCTTCTACATCATCTACCTCTGTATCGCCATCCCGCTGCAGTATCTCGTCTCGGTCGGCCTACCTCCAGGACTGTGTATCGGTAAGCAGACACTAGATCGACAGGCACTGCCTTATTCCGCCCATGTTCTACTGCATCTATTATCTACAATGCATACGACTTCTTGAATTTAGGACGAATGGCTTTTGCTGAATTTAGGACGAATGGCTTTTGTTGAATTTAGGACGAATGGCTATTCTTGAATTTAGGACTATAAATGTAATTCCCGTGTCATTAGAGCCCCCCATCTCCCTCTAAAATTTGAATTGTTCGAAGAAAAATCGAACTCTATCTAGTAGCTGTAGATCTGCCTCGCCTAATTTCTCCCATATAAGTGATATACCGAATGTTAAAATTGGTTCTACTTTAATCTTGAAGAGCGGACGCGGTTCAATGTATTGACAACATTTGTAGGTTTTTCCCTATTTCCATATTATTCCCTTCCAAGGTTCCGGCTTTGCATTTCTCTTTCGGCATGACAAGCAGGGTATCCTCGCTCCACGCTTTAGGCATTCGTCACATAAAGCTTTCCAGCATAATGCCAGTGCTAATGTTTGCTTTTAATATTTGTTTCTTATCATATTATTCTTGGCCGCTTTGCTCTAGGCGCCCTTTTAATTGCACCGACAACGTCTTCGATCGTGTATGGTCGAACTACCCATTCCGTGCGAATTCTGTTTCTTTGTCCCAAGGCCCTTTGAATAACATTATTTATGTCAGGGTGGTGTTGGATCCCTGCAGCACACTAGCAAAGCGCTTAATCAGTCGCCCGGTCTCCACTGGGAACTGCCGTTTTATTTTCTTTATAGCCATTTGTGCGGTTGTTTCTTTTCTTTTTGCAACAGCGCCTACTCCTGGCTTTCCGAATAGTTTTATGTCTCTTCTTGTATGCCCTTTGTATCATTTTCTTCACCATTATTACAAACGTCCGTAATACCAGAAAAATCTTAACGCATTCCATAGTTAGTCTGTTGGCATTTTTCGCTGCTCTACATCGATCGTTGAACCAGGGCTTTGATTTTCGTTCTCGGTGCAGAGCCAATGCGCTTTAGATTCGTGAATTTACGTTCATAGGACTCTATTTGAATCTCCGCTGGTTGGCACACTTCCCCAACTCCCCTTAATAAGATCCCACTTTCCAGTCTTGTACCGGTCCCCGGCCTACGACTACGCTTCCTGCTGCTTCTAATTTTAAATGCCATTCCCATAAGTATACGTCTTCCAAGCCACGCTCCTTCCCGAAATGACGTATTTTCTCCCAAAAATGTTATATCCTCTACGTTTCCGTCGGTGGCAAAAACGTCGATTACTGACGCCCCAGTACTACATTCGAAGGTGTTTAGGCCTGGCTCGCTGATTAACCAGCATCCAATCTCCGTTGTAATATCTATAAATGCTTGATACGCTCATGATGTAAAACCCATGTTTTACATCTATGTCATGACCTCAGTGGACTCTACATGTGCCGGTTTTACATAGGCTACCACAATTTCAACCCCCTTAACCGTATTGTTATTAAGTTTTCGGCTATTATTCCTATTGTTATTTCTCCAATTTCTGCTCTTGTTAATATTAAAGCCCACCCCCCACTAGGCCTGCCCCGTCCCTCACCTTTATGTGCGTGATGTCTGTAGAAGCCCCCCAAAGAGAAAGGTTGAACAGCTCAAGTTTCTCTCAAAATTAGAATATTGACAGCAACGATAGTGTCAAGCAGCTACAAGTCTACAATAAAAGCACCGAGAGACACAACCAGACAGTTGAGCTGAAATGTCAAACGGAATTATTCTGGTTGGAGTTACAAAGCAGCGAAGAAGCTATGAGTCGGAAATACTCTTAGCTTCTACCTTCACCGGGAACCTGTATACACAGTAGCTTATGTAATTTACCATTTAATGCTGAGCGGATATTTCTACAAATCAACTTTGCCGATGAATGGCAGTATTTATTACACGGAATAAATATTTATGTGTGTACATAATATAAAAAAACAAGGACTTATAATATTTGCAAGTCACTATTGTCTAATAACACACATTTCTCAACAGAATACCCGTGGTACAGTGAAAATGAAAAGATGAAGGAAGCCGTTGAGTGGCTGTTCCTGCCCGATTACAGAAATCGACTGTCGCATCGGAAAATACTTGGTAAGTGAGTGGTTTGCTATTGCCATATGTTGACGAAGCCTGCTTTATTTTTCGGTTCGGATAAGGCTTGTCATGTGGACTTAAATCAAATACGTGTATAGACTGTCCTAGAATCATTCATGCCTAATTAAATGTGCTTGAGGAATAATCCTAAATATATATCTCTGATGTGTGGTTAAACCATTTCTGGGCGTAAAAGGCGGAAAGCTGTAGGCTTCTTTCCAGCAATATGCTGGAATTTAAGAGTGTACTTGGTATCGCTACAAATGGCGCATGTATCTAGGAGACGTTTCTTACTTGTTGTATATATATATATATATATATATATATATATATATATATATATATATATATATATATATATATATATATGGCTAATTGTCAGATTATTCTGACATGCATTAAATACATATGTATGTAGTCAATTTCCGTCTGCCTAAGAATAGTAATTCAAATATTATATGTGCTTCTATCACCTTCCAGTGGACTGCTTCCAGTTAATATTGTCGTGCTCCCAGTTAATGGTGTTCAACATCGAGGCGACCGAGGGGGCAACCTACCCGGCTGGAAGCAACAAGGAAATTTACGACCCGCGTGCGCAGTTTATTGGAGAGCGGCCTAATCCCGTCCCGCGGTTTATCGGCATCAAAGGTTACTTTAATCGTGTGAAGACAATTGTGTTGTTCTTCTTCTATTGGATCACTCTGGCCGTGATGTACCTGGCTGGTACCAATCGCATATCGCTTGTTCGCCCTGTTTTACATCCTCGGCTGTTTCTTCTTCCTCTGGAACGGCAACGAGTTCTATCTGAAGCCCATCAAGACGCTGCTCAGCTGGTGGAATTCGTTGATTACGTTCAACGTTGCCATCATCCTGATGAAGTGCATCCTCCAGGTTGTTTAGCTTAACTTTTTGGCACCATCAATTGACATGTTTATCTTTTTCAGTACTTTGAGCATTCAGAATGGTATAGGTGTGTTAAAGTAACAGATATTATGTTTGTATAGAGAATGGCATGTATAGGGCATGCATTTATGTGACCACAATGAAGTGCTGCCGCTGTTGACTTATAAGGAAATATGCGCCTATTTATGGTTAGTTTAGGCACAAATATAACATATACATGAATCTTACTCTCGGCTTCGTTACTTTTTTAGGTGCTGGGCTGCGTCTACCTGCAGGATCTCGCCTACAACACATGCTGGCTAGTCCAGTTACTAGGCATTGCTTGCCTGAAGAAACTCGGGCCGAAAAAGACCTCCATGTATGAAACAACGGTATGTCTCATTGTTGTACGCGCAATTTCCCTACTGGCATTCTCAGTAGATATTTGATAGGGCTGTAAAACTTGTGAAAACGAGCACCATTGATCAATATAATTGAGGGGGGCGAGCAAGATGGCTTAGTGGCAAAAGCCTTTGCCTTGCATTCGGGAGGGCTGGGTTCGAAACCCAGACCGACCACTCCTAAATCAGTTTTCATGGTTCCCAGTTTAAACAAGGTGAATGCCGGAGTGGATTAAAATCGACCATGTTCGAAAAAAACGGGGAGCACAGATGTCTCAATAAAAAAATATGGTGCATTACCAACCCCCCCATAAAAAATATATAGTTATCTATCCAATGCTGATTCTTTGTGCGAATAGCTAGCCACGCGAGGATTTTGTTTGTACGTGGCGTTTATTGTTTTTTGTTTTGTTTTTGCAGGTGGGAAAGTGCAATGTCCCCACGACGGAAGCGGGTTTGCTCTGGGACGGCATTTGCTTTGCGTTCCTTCTGTTGCAGAAGCGGCTTTTCACGTCGTACTACTTCCACCATTTGATTATCGATATTCTTGCTCAGCAGGAGCTGAGCTCACGGGGAGCTGAAGTGATCCACTTTTTGCAAATGGAGAAGGTCAAACAGCAGCGAGAGGGCGAACGCGAAATCATGGAGAAGATCCGCATGAAGATGGATCGCATTCGGGAAAATCAGCGGAAACACCGCGAAGGCGAATATGTTGAACCGGAAACTCACTATCAAGGTATGTTTACAACGAATATATATATATATATATTTGCTGCCAAACCGAAGCCACGAAGGTCTACCGGCTTGCTTTATTTAGAAGCGCCGTTTATGAGCTACACGCAGGCCAAAGTTCGTGCCATTCGGTGGCGGCGTTTATTTTTGAGTTTAGTTTAAAAAGCCAAGAAAACGAGGTTCGGCGACTTTCAGCGAGCTAAAAATAGAGGAGTAACGAATGTCCCTGAATATCGGTGTGAAAATCAAAACATATGTTCTAAAGTGATATAGATGTTACAAACTGCTTATGGAAATTAAGGAGTGTCTCGAAGTGAGTGTAATATAAATGGTATTGTCAATTCCGCGACTGACGTGAAGAGGCCGAAAACCTTCCCCGCTAGGGAATTCTTCGACATCAATTACAAAAGGACACGTTGAAAAAGTTCGTGATATCATACTTAACATTTTCTGAGTTACGATCAGAAGAATAGCAGATGAGGGGTATGTCTTTTGAATCAGTTGTAACAGTCTTAACCGATAATTTATGCGTCAGAAGACTGGCAGCGAAGCTCCTTCTAAAAATGCTAAATTTCTAGCAAATTAACGTCCGTAAGGAAATTCCCGAATGGAACCTTCAGTCGGTAGTATGGTTACGACATTAAGACCAAAGCTCAGTCTTTCCAGTGGCGCTTCCAAGAAAAGAGAGAGAATGCGAGAGAGAAAGTCGACCGAACCTAGTTCAACAGTCAATAAGGAATACAACCGCGAAAATTGAATTTGCAAGGACGAGCAACGCAAGAGGCCTGAACTCTGGGCAAACGACTTTCGAATCCTCCCTTATGACGCGCCGGTGCACGCATAAGAATTTCTATATTTTCGGAACCTTCCTATTCGCTAAGACAAGGAAAAAATTGCACCATTCGAGCAACTTAACTCGATTCCGAAAAACGCATTTAAAAAGATTTCGAAGAGTGAGAAAAAGGTGGTACAAGTTGCATCGGGGGCTTGTTTGAAAAACGAAATTAATATATTTTTTAATGATTATATATATATATATATATATATATATATATATATCCGAACTTTTATCCGAACAATACACTTATTGTTTTGAGTTACATATATATATATATAGTTCTAAAGTATAACGTATACATTTGTCTTTCCCTTGACCCCCTTCTAAAGAACTAACTGATCCTACTTTATGTGAAACGAGCTATTTAGGACAGTTGGCTGCTATTGCTTATAAATCTCTTACAAATGATACGCAAGTGTACCGCAGTGCATACGAACATAGCACACATAGTATACAGCTAATTTATTATCATATACGTACGTATATATATCATAATGTAGCATCATTGATTCCAAAATGACTTAAATGCTTCCTATGATTTCGTGCGCAACAATGGAATAAAGATGGACCGGTCTGTCTACCTGGCCCTTCGTACATGTAGCATTCTGCTACTAAATTCCGGTCGAGCACAGCTTTTAGATTAATTTCTGGAGGTGACATTGAGCACGTATTGCCAAAGATAGTAGAGCAAGGTCTAGATTTTTTTTCATATACGCCTGTGTATCGATTAGACGAACGCTTCGTGCACCGATAACGCAGTTTCGATATAGATTACTTGATGTCGACGGGACGAAATGAAGGGGAGGGCCAGTGGCTCTAACATTAGTCGGTGATTTTACCCTAGCTCTACACATACAATTTTAAAGCCTTGCTAGATTTTGCAAATTTGGTTCAAGTTGGTTTTAAAAAAAATTTGGTTTGCCTATTCCGTTGCATTGGGTGACGTGGTGTGGATGGGATGAGGAGAGACAGGAGCGCGGAAAACACATACTATATCACACTATGCTACACATGAATTATTGACGTATTGTGAACGATATCTAACTATCCGGATTTCATTGACGGATATTTCCGATTTTGAGCGAATTTATATTTTCGGAAAATTGAGGTCATCCGGTTGCCCTTTTTGATGCCGACCTAGTTTTCTATCACAGCAAACGCGACGAACCATTAAGCCACAAATGTGCCTTTTTGTATGGTTTCTGTTCGGGGGGGGGGTTCTGTCCGCCGACCGACAACACTTGAATGGTGGTATGTGGTATCTTTTGATTGATTATATGTCGTGTTGTCACATACTACCCGGGGTTGTGGGGGGTTGGCGCGCGGGGACGGGGGTGTCGGGGTGTCTACTCGCGATTTGCGTCGCGTTTCTCCTTCGCCCGCATCAGAGGACTACGCCTCGTACTCAACGCCGGAGAAGAGCGAGTCCTCGTTCTGGACTTCGTCTTCGCCGCCTCCGCCATCGCCCACCACAGTTCTGACGATGTCGCCGGTGAGCGCGGGATGGACCGCGTACCTCGACTCGTACTGCGACCCCCAACAAGGACACATGGTCGAGACGGCATCGCAGATTCTGCATCGCAACAGCACGGGCACGTTCGCGCTCACCTCGTATACGGCGTGTAAGGTTCATCACCGTCGAGGAAGGTCATCGTCTTCGACGATTCGACGACAAGCCTTTGTCTCTGCTCGCCGCCGCCGCCGCCCGATTCCCCTGCCTCTTCTGCCCTCTGTTTCTCGTATCGCACGTCCCGCCCGGCCCGGCCCGGCCCGCCGTCACCACGTGACGTGTCCCAGCCAGCCCGGCGGGTTCTGGCGGATTGCCGTCGCTCTGTTGATCGTCGCCATCCGTCGCTCGTCGTGCTGGCTTCGGAGTATGAGCAGTAGTATATAGTCGCCCGCCTATCAGCTGGTGATAGGCGTACGCATCGCGTTCTTCACACACGTATACTGGTTTTGAAGCCAGCGATTATCATGTTTATGATATGAATGATGAAGGTGAAGAGTTTAATGATGGTTGACGATGCTGTGTGCGACGATTACTGACTCTTTCTGCTAGTGATGATGATGATGCTGATGGTGATACGATGCCTGTTGATCCGGCAATGTTGATCTCGAATGTTGAATGATCTCTGCTGTATGTCTGTGTGGCACCGGCTGTCCCATTATCGCTAACGCTCGACCCCCAAAAACCCTACGAACCCCCGAGAGCAAGGACAAGTCGC